>PVIJ01005218.1:0-106486 GCA_004024925.1 Scalopus aquaticus
TTTTGTGCAGGGTGTGAGGTAGTAGTCTAGCTTCATTTTTTTGCATGTGGCTGTCCAGTTTTCCCAGCACCATTTATTGAATAGACTGTCCTTGTTCCACTGCATTTTCTTTGCTCCTTTGTCAAAGATTAGTTGTTTATAGATATGTGGCTTTAATTCTGGGTATTCTATTCGGTTCCATTGGTCTTTCTGTCTGTTTTTGTTCCAGTACCATGCTGTTTTAATTATTATGGCTTTGTAATATAGTTTGAAATCAGGCAGTGAAATTCCTCTGTTTTCATTCTTTTTAGTCAGGAGGGCTTTAGCTTTGTGAGGTTTTTTGTGGTTCCATATGAATTTCATCAGTATTCGATCTATTTCTTTGAAGAATGTCATTGAGATTTTTATTGGAATAGCATTGAATCTGTAAATTGCTTTTGGTAGGATTGCTATTTTGATAATGTTAATCCAGGGAAGAATTTTATTTAAGGTGGAAAATATAAAAATGTAATGTTGATGAAATGATCTAGTAGAGAAAAAGAAATTGATAGGGGAATAAGAGGAAGTTTGCGTAACTGAGGTCTTTGGGTGAGAAACATGTCTAATGTAGAGATAGACTCTATTAGTATTTCTAGTACTTAGCTGGTATTTGACTTTTAAAATTTTTTTAAATTAATTACATTTCTTTTTCTTATATCATTGTAGGCCCTGTAGTTCTCCCACCACCATATCATCCGTGAACTGTCACCATATTCCCTTGACTATTATGGATGATACCTTCCTAGTTCAGACTTGTTATGAATGTAGGAGTTGAACTAAATCAACATGTAATTAAGTTGATTGTAGTTATTCATGAGAATGTACTAAGACTTGTTCCTTCTTGTAATTTTAAGTGAAATCATTGGCAGTCACCTGGGAAATGACATGTGAGCCTAAGTTACATATACATTGGTTTGTAAAAGCTTTCTAAGTTGTGGAATTCTGGCAAGATGTTGGAATATTAAAGACACCAGGCTTACCTCTTACCCACACATACAACAAAATAATATATAAAGACAGCATCCCTGAGAAGGACCAAAATGACTGGAGAAACAATATTTTCAGGGGGAAATGCAACAATGTCAGAGAGGGCAAGAAAAATTGTGACGTAAATTCTCTTAATGTGATTGGGGCAGTTTAATTCAAGAAAGGCTGGTGTTTATGTAGCCCTTTTGTTTCTGTGACCGAAGAGCTCATTCTCATATCTGAGGCCCTATTTCTGGGGATATTGTTAGAGAAGGGAACCTCTCTAGCCAACCAGGAACCCACAGTTCCAAGATTACTTCCCCTCAGGAAGATTTATGGATTTAAGAACTTGCAGAACAGAACTGAAGAGTCAATGCTAGCTTGAAGCTGTAGGGCAAGCTCTGACTGAGAAACTGGTCTAAAGGAGAGTGTGGTTACAGACTCCCCCTCTGCCCCCAGAGGCTTGAACTCTTGGTAGTTTCTAGCAGTAACCTCTTTGCTTTCTGCTGCCCTTGCTCCTACCCTGTGTTGATGCTGGAACTCCAGTCTTCCTACCACAGTATTCAGGGCAAGCAATTTGGGATTATACCCTGCAGTTTATAATCTGAATAAAAGGCCAGTCACACTAAGTTATGCAAAGAAAGCAATTTAGCTTAACCCATACAAATTAACAAATGGCTTCAAACAAAGTGAAGAGACAGGAGTATACCAGAAATGATAGAACAAAATAAAACTCCAAGGAAAAATCTAAATACAACAGAACTAGGTAATTTACCTGAAGAAGAGTTCAGAGTAACTGTACGAACTATGCTTAGTGAAATAAGGAGAAAAGTTGGTGGACAAAATGAAGACTACAACAAAAATAGAGGAAATGTGAAAATTGAAATCATTCCAAACATTTTATCACAATGCTGTAAGACTATCAACCACAAAGAGAAAACTGAAAAAAATCTCAAACATATGGATACTAAACAACATGTTTCTCAACAACCATTGGGTCAATGCGGAAATTAAAGCAGACTAAAAAAATACTTGAAACAAATTAAAATGAAGATACAATTTATCAGAGCCTATGGAATACAGCAGAAGTGATCCCGAGAGAGAAATTAGTAGTAATAGAGACCTACATGAAGAAATAAGAAAAATCTCAAACAGCATAATTGTGTATGCCTAAAGTAACTTGATAAAGAACCAGTAAAACCAAAAAGTTTATAGGAGGACGATGGTAATTCACATAGAACTATATATTTCCACAACAGCCTCCACCATGTTTATGGTGGAAGCAGTCTCTATGATGATTATAGCAGCTCTTGTGACGGATATGGCAGAAGTTGAGATAGTTACTGAAGCAGTTAAAAAATTCTCTAATCAAGTTGGCATCATCATGTTGAAAGACAAGCCAGAGGGCTTTTCCCTTCTATGGAAGGGGAGGAGGTATCTCCTCTGTGTGATTCCTACAGCTGCAAAAGCACCAAGAGGTGGTGGCTGTGGAGGAAGTTGATCTGATATAGCGGAAGGCAGGAGTGGATATTAAAAACAAATAAAACTTCAGATCAAAACCCCTGTTCAAAGAAACAAATAAAAAGTAGAACCTATTCTGTTATAATTACCTAAGGAATATTAGAAGGAAAAAATATGTTTCCTTTTTAAAATTTCCAATTTGGTTCCCTTCCGTAATTTTATGTTATGAAGAAAAAAAGTAAGACCGTTTACTCTTAATTTTATGACATTGCTTTCAACAAGCAAATGTTTAATATGTTAAGACTTGTATAGTGGTGTGGTAATTTTCCAAGTGTCCTTAAAGGGCACTTCTTACTTGATTTTTTTCCTCAGTAAACAAGGCAGGCAATTCTAAGGCCTTCCACAAACACTAAGCCATCTCTAATGGAGCAATCAGTCCTTGTTCCTAATACAAGCAAGATGATTTAGTTGTGTTTGGAGCACGCTACTCTTAGGATTTTAGAGTGTCTTCAAACTGAATTGTCAATGTTCTCAATGTGAAAACCTGAGATAATGCTTATGTGATCTAAATTGCTTTATACCTAGTAAGGGCCTCTCCCGCACCCCCTGCCAAATGACTGACCAACAAGCCAGCAAATGGGGAATACTGCCTAACTTTGCCTTTCTGACATTTGCTGGAGGATCTACAAGAACCTTCCTGTTTCCGTCCCCAATTCAGAACCATTTAAATGTGTGTTAAACAATTACAGATTACTAAATAAGAAGTTTGGTCAAAACTTAAAAAAAAACAAACATTAGTTTCTGGAGGATGGCTTTATTTGCCTTCATGGGATGTTACATTGGGAATCAGAGTAACCTGAAAATCTAGCAAGGATGACTTTGCATTAAGGACTTTTAGACCTTTAAAAAAGACTGAGTGGGACACACTTTCATCATGCATATTCAAATATCTCTAGACTCCATTTTTCATTGCTTTTCTGACTATTAAGTACAAAAGAAAAATCCTTAGATGTTTCTTTAGTAAGGCCTTCTTTGTTGCTGGTGATCTCTTAATGAGACCTTGTTTCTGCATACATGTAATGGTGTAGAGTTTATTATCACGAGAAGGCATAGAAACAGGGGATCTGTGGTAAGATTTGATGATTATGCCTATGTTTTTCTTCATTATGAGATATCCAGGCTTGGGTAAAGGAAAGTATTAGAAATTCTCTTTGACTTTGATCTTGGTTCTTTCATGAAGTAATGTTCCTCATGATAGGCATATAGTAAGAGGGTTGGTACAATTAATGATTTGATAAAAAACAACTCAGCAATTCTCTATACAAGATCATGTTCTTGGTTTAAGTTCAGACTTTTCTTTTCTCCTTAAAACTGTTTTGTCTTTACTTCAAGCCAACGTCTAAGCTTCCCACTTCAGAAATATAATATAAAACATTTCCTTTAATTAATGGTGTTTTCAGACTATAATGCTTCCCTGTATTCTTATAAGATATATGATTCTGTATGTCTTATCATATATCTTATCTGATATATGATTCTTGTAAGACATGATTCTTCCAGATTTTAGGCTTACTGCTTTTCCTAGTCCATGGATTCTTTCCCTTCCTTCAAATATGTAAATGTATCCTATGGTGGTTAAGAGAGGGTTCTGGAGCGCTGTTCCTAGGCTGTAACTTCTGGCATGGCCTCTCACTCTCTGTGACCTTGAGCAATCTTCTTAACTTCTCTGCCTTAGTTTCTTCATTATAAAGTTAGAAAAATAATAATTTCTGTCTCATAGGGCTGCTGTGAGGCTTCAATAAGTTAATGCTTTGAATTACATAAAAGTGTATAGTAGACACTCAATAAGTATCATTTACTACCACTGTTATAATTGTCTTCTTTACCTTATCCTTCTCTACCTGCTTGATCACTGAAATTTGTCTATTTTTCCTTTTAAACTCTAGTTCATTCATTTCTCATTTCCCACTGCTACTGTCACCATTCTGGACAATGACATTACTGCCTCATGCTGTAATTTCTAAGAGTTTTACTCAACACTTCACCCTCTAACCTGTCCTCTGTGCACATGTTTTTCAGTATTAGAGGCAAATAACAATTTGATTTTGTCATTTTACTGCTCAAGACCATACAGCATTTTTTTAAAAGTAACTTATTGAGCTAAGACTTCTATGTCTGACTCTGGCTTAGATTATTTTCTCATTTAACTCAGGCCAGTCTCATATTTTCTCATCCATATCATACACTTGGACATTTGCTCATGTTCTTCCTTCAGCCTTTATGCTCTTTGTTTATACCCTTACCTTCTACTTACACTTCAAGAATGCAATGCAGTGTTTCTAAGAAGACAATGTTAAGGCAAGAACAGGGCGGGTAAAGACCCTGTTATAGATTCCTGGACTGAATTCTAAGGGGGTTGTGGGCAGGCTTCCCCATTGATAAGCAATTCTTAAAAACCAGCAGAGTGTGTGAGAATTTATTTCAGTTCGGACACTATGTACCTGGAGATTCCACAGGTTAAGCGTTCATTTTCCCAGAACTGCTCTCTCTCTCAGATACTGGTTGCAAGCCTTAGGCAGTTGCCTTTGCTTCTGACCAACCAGCTATAAGATCAGAGGTACCCCAGAATTCAGGAAACCTATTTACTCACCAGATCATTGAAGGATACTAAATGATACCAATGAATAAACACATGGAAGAGATGCATAGGGCAAGGTATAAGTAAAAGGCATGGACCCTTCATGCCCTTAGAACACACGCCACTCTCCCCACTTCTCTACGTGTCCAACAGCCTGAAAGTTCTCCAGAACTTCTAGCTTTGGGCTTTTATGGAGGTGAGTTACATAGACGTGATTGATTAAGACATTGGCCATGGTCAATTTAAATTAACTTTCAGCCCCTCTCTTCTTCCTGGAGGTCACGGGGGTGGGAATTGAAGTTCCAACCCTCTAATCACTTGCTTGCTTCCCCTGGCAAAAGACCCCAGCCTCAGGTGTTTCCCAAAAGCTACACTAAACATAGCAAGAAATACTTTTGTCATTCATTACACTAAGGACATTTCAAGGGGCGCTGTGAGCCAAGAACTGTTGATGATGGCCCAGATGTGTATGAGAGCTACATTTTGGATACGTGAATGAACAAATAGGTATATATTTCCTATAAATCATATTGTTGCATACAGGTTGATTTAGAGGTCAGAATATGGACTGGGAGTCAGGGCCTTTAAATTCAAGAATAGTAAACAGGAACTAAAGTTTGAAGGGCAAATATAAGATTAAGGCCCTTTTTTTGATATAAGACTTGAAAGTGGAAACATGGGATTTGATTGACAATTGAAAGAAGAGTAGCATCAAAGTCGGAGATACCATTCAAGTTGGAGCAGACCAGGGCAGATCCAGATAGATCAGGTGTTTAAGATCCACATGGCCAGGCAAGATAGCATACATCTGAATTGACAGTGGAGCCAGGAATGTTAAGGAACAGATATTTTAGGAAATAGTCAAAATTGGGGTATCAGGTAGTGGAAAGTGAGGTCATTACTAAAAAAGATAGAGGCCCTAGTATGCCTAACAAGAATATGCCTTTGCTCCTGATTAAGCATACTGCTGTTTCATATTGCTGTGATTGACTTATGTGAATCTCTTTTTTTCTCAGTTCACGTCTTAAGATAGTTGAGATCAGAACCATTTTTTAAATAGAGCTTTATTGTGGTATGACTAGCATCTAACTGCACATACTTAAAGTATACAGTTTGGTGTTTGAAATATGTATACACCTGTGAAACCATCACCAAATTTAAAATAATGCGCATCTTTATGCTTTAAAGTTTCCTTGTGCCCTTTTGTACTTCTTACCTTCTGTATTTCTCTTCTCCCTTTCTCTTCCCATATCCACTGATTGACTTTCTGTCACTATAAATTAGCTTTGTTTTCTAAAGCATTTAAATGGAATCATACAGTATAAATTCCTTTTTGCCTACTTCTCTCACTCAGCGTTTTTCTTTATTTTCATCATGATCATTCTGAGTGTGGTCATTCCTTTTTGTTGTTGAAGAGCATTCCATTGTGTGGGTACATCCCGCACTTTCGTTTTTCCATTTACCTTTGAAGGGACATTTGGTTGTTTATAGGTTGTATCTACTGCAAATAAAACTCGGATTTTTTGTGTGGACATTTTTTTGGGAGTGGAATAATTAGGTGTTGTGGTAGTAGTATGTTTACTTACCTTAAGAAATTGCCAAGCTGTTTTCCAAAGTAGTTGTACCATTTTTTTTTTTAATTTATTTATTTATAGATACAAGCTGGGGTACAGGCCAGAGGCTGGGGAGGCGAGAGGGTTCACCAGAAACAGAGTAGGGAGCAGAACAGGCAGATCAGAAATACACTGCTGAGGGGAGCAGCGGGCGAGGCAGGAGAGGTCTGCCAAGCCATGTGGGATTCTCCCCGGCTGGGCATCGAACTTGCGTCGCCGCTGCCGACAGCTCCACAGCGCAGCGCTCAACTGCTGCGCCACCGGGGAGGCCCAGTTGTACCATTTTATATCATCACAAGCACAACTTGAGTTTCAGTTCTGCATCCTTGCCACAATTGTTATGGTTCCTCATTAATCTTAGCTGTCCTAGTGGGTGCTTAGTGGTAGCTCATTATAGTTTTAATTTGCTTTTCCTTAATGACTAAATGATATTGAACATTCTCTTATGTGCTTATTTGTCATTCCATTGTAATCTTTGATGAAGTATCTGTTCACATCTTTTCCTATTCCTATTAAACAAAATTGTGGTAAAATAGACATAACAAAATTTACCATCTTACCTATTTTTTTTTAAAGATTTATTTTATTTTTGCATACAAGCTGGGGTGCAGGCCAGAGGTGTGAGGTGGTGAGGGGGTTCACCAGAGACAGAATGGGGATCAGAAGAGGCAGATCTACCGAAATACACTGCTGAGGGGAGCTGCAAGGAGGCAGGAGAAGTCTGCCCTGCCATGTGGGATTGTCCCCACTGAGCATAGAACTTGCTTAGCAGGCTGCCAACAGCACTGTGCTAACCCGTTGCACCACCAGGGAGGCCCCCCCTTTTTTTTCAAAGATTTATTTATGTATACAAGCTGGGGTACAGGCCAAAGGCGTGGGGCGGTGAGAGGGTTCACCAGAGACAGAATAGGGAGCAGAACACTCAGATCCACTGACATAAACTGCTGAGGGGAGCAGCGGGGAGGCAGGAGAGGTCTGCCGTACCCTGTGGAAATCTCCCTGGCTGGGGCTTGAACTCGTGTCGCCACTGCCGACAGCTCCACAGCGCAGCGCTTAACCGCTGCACCACTAGGGAGGCCACATCTTACTTATTTTTAACCATGTATATAGTCTAGTAATATTAAGTACATTGATAGTGTTATGCAACCAAATTTAACAATTCTTTTTATCTTGTATTTTTGTCTTGCAAAATGGTTACTTTTTTTTAGATACTGGGTTTGTCTTGAAAATTTTAAATGTCTTCATATATAAATCTTTTGCCAGATATATGCTTTACATATACTTTCTCTCAGTCTGTTTTGTCTTTACAGTTTACTGTGCTTTTTGAAATCAGCTATAGTGGGAATGATTTTAAGTCCACGTTAGTTGGCAAACTGCTACAAATCAGGGTCTTATTTACTGTTTATTGATCATCTATACTTAAGTAATGAGGAAAAGATTAGTAATGGAGATTAAGCTTAAAATTATGTTGTATTCATAGCCTTTACATTGTGAATAACACAAAAAGTAAAGAAGAGAATATTCTTTTTAGTATTTGAAAGCTGTTATCTAATCAGTAAAGAAGTCATTCTTCAGTGAGTCAGTTCAGGCATATGTTTGCATTCTGCATTGTTTCATTCCTGTCAGTTGCAGACCTCACTTGCCTGTATATAATGAGTTCAGTGAAACTCAATAAGAGCATTTGTGACAGGTCAGTAGGCTATGTGGAATTTGTAAAGAGCTTTATTTTTTTCACTAGTTGTATATTGTATGATACGTATCTTTTTATCTAAGTAAAATTTTTGTAAGGATTGGCTTCCTCTGGTTCTTATCATTGTTATGCAATAGTCTGTTAATGCTGTTGAAGAGGAATGTTAACAACTAATGTTTTATTAGTGTTACATTAGCAACTTCAAATAAGCCTTGAATATTTCCAAATCTCATTGTTCTTCAGACCAAAAAAATTCCAAAATAGTTAATAAAATTTGAAATTAGAGCACAAAACAATTGTGTGTCCCCTGTTATTTTCTAGAGGTTGCATCATTAGCTGCATTGCTTTTTAAATTATGTACTAATCTGGCCTGTTTACCATAGCTGTGTTTCTTTCAGAAATTTTTTTCAGAATATCATGACTTCAGATCTGATGATTTAAAAAATATTTTGTTTTATAGCCATGCAGGATATACGTACTGTGGTTCTTGTGCTGCTCATGCTTACAAACAGGTGGATCCATCTATTACGTAAGTGGTATAGATTCTGTTTTGTGGGAGAAGGGTGGGAATTATATCATAATTGCCTTGTCACAGAAGTAATTTGTTTTGCATATACATTGTTACTATATACTTAAGTTCATTAAAAATTTGACTTTTAAAAGTCATTTCAAGTTTTAATGACATATCCTGGATGTCCTATGGGTGTTTTGAGTTTAAATATTCTGCCCTCCCTTAATAGCAATGGATTCCTTACTCATAAAAATGTGTTTTTTCCATATTTGCTTCTTGGTTCATATAATTCCTGTCCTTAGGCAACTCACCTACATTATTATTGTCCCATATTAGACCTTAATTTTAAAAATTGTGTATTTTATATACTGTTAAGATAGGAGAATATCATGGTATCTCTTTTGTTCATTTATGAATTTATATATTTGAAATTTTTTCATAAATGTCAATTGAGTTGATCTTAGAGATGATGACAAAAAAAAATATTAGCAGTGGAGGGAAGTGAAAAGTAAAGATAATATGTTTCTGACTAGAAATGGTCCATGGATGAAGTCTTACATGTTTTCTTGAGCAGTTTGGGTACACTAAACTGAGAATCCTTTTGTCTTTATCGACATCTTTCTTACTTCCCCTACCTTACCTCCTCAATAAACAAAGTAACATATAACAGACAATAAATTTTATCTTCAGTAGGATTTTATTAAGATGAATATATTGCTAAAGCACACATCTATGACTTGTAAATTTTTGCTAAGAAATAACTAGTTTCCACATTGTCCTTTTTGTCCATTAATTGAATAATGAGTAGTACTTAATTTCCTGGTTACATAGCCTATCATATTCCCTTCTTTCCTATAGTTTTGTTTATTGGGGGTCAATAAGTTTTTGTGTGTGTATGTGGGGCAGAGATTTCATTAAAGCGAATCTGAAAGAATAGAGAACATGGCTAGTTTGAAACTTAGATTGTAGGAATTTTTGAAATAAATGAGGAAATTTTACACTTAATATTGAGATAAAGGGATTGTAAACTACAGTTCAGCTTGGTACTTTTTACTAGTCTACAGTGCGAATGAAACAATCAAATTTCTTTGTTCTTTAATTTTTTTAAAAGATTAATTTTTTTATGCATACAAGCTGGGGTGTAGGACAGAGGTGTGGGGTGGTGAGTGGATTCAGCAGAGACAGAGTGGGGAGCAGAACAGGCAGATCCACTGAAATGCACTGCTAAGGGGTCAGCGAGTGAGGCAGGAGAGGTCTGCCGCACCATGTGGGAAGCTCCCTGGCCTTGGATCCAACTCCTGCTGCAGTGGCTGGCGATAGCTTGATAGTGCTGAGACTTAACCCCTGCTCCATCAGGGAGGCCCTGAATTTGGTTTTTTTAAAGATCTTTATGTGATAGAGATATGATAAAATGATAGAGATAAGAGTATATTGTACTTAATGACACAGAACTGTAAACCTAAAAAATTAAAATGGCTAAAAATAGAGATGAGATAAGTAATTTAATTAACTGAGAAGCAAATCATTAGTGGGTGTATTAGTTTGCTGCTAGTTTGCTAATGCTGCTGTAACAAAATACCATGAAGTAGGTTGTAGCAGAAATTCATTTTCTCGCAGTTGGTGCTGGCAGACTTGGTTACTCCCTGGGTGTCTCTCCTTGGCTTAGATAACTGGCTGTCCCCTTGAGCTTCTTCATATGGTTACTGCTATGTGTGCATCTATGGTATTTCTTTTCTTAATAAGGACACCATTCTTTTTAGATTCAGGCCTCATCCTGATCACTTCATTTTAACTTAATCACTTCTTTAAAGACTTCATCTCCAAATACAGTTACATTCTGAGGTGCTGGGGGTGGGACTTTAACATATGAACACAATGAAGGCCTTGAAAGTAGGTAATGAAATTGATCAAGAAGAAAAAAGTATCACATGTAATTTAAATTTTTTCTTATTTTTTCTCCTTTTATTTAAAAAGGTTTATAGAAGTACAATTGTTCTGTTTTTTGTTGTATATCTCCTAGCCGGAGAATTTTCATCCTTGGGCCTTCTCATCACGTGCCCCTTTCTCGATGTGCACTTTCCAGTGTGGATATATATAGAACACCTCTGTATGACCTTCGTATTGACCAAAAGAGTAAGTATATAGAAATCTTACACCGTTCAACAGCAAAAGATTTTTTAAAATAGGGATTATAAGTTAACTAAAAAATTAAAAATAAGAATAACATAAATATTTAAATTAAAAAATAAAATTTATTGTAATCAATCTGCAAAAACCGAAAAATAACGAAAGCCTAAAAGACAAAATTGGACTTTTCTGTCAGATCTACTAGTCTCCACACTGAGGTGGTTGTGTTTATTTCAGGGAAATGCCATGTACTCATTGTATCTTGAGACAAAAAATCAGTACCCTCAACAGTTTGATGAAAGTTGTTAGCCTTTCTGCTTTTCACTTTATTCACTGCTTTTATTTCCTTCAGATGTTTGTTTAGGAAGAAGTGAGACTGAAATTCTGAAAGAAAGGTGCTACATAAATCATAAGTGTTAGATTTTTAAAACATGACTATTTTGATTTCTTTTTCCATAAATCATTCTTTTTCCAGAAATCATTTAGTTTTGTTTCATTTTATACATTAGATGTGGATGTGTTAAAGTAAAACCTTTCGGCTTTTCAGTAGTAGTTTCGGGGAGTGGGATAGCATAATTTTTAAATACACAGAGCAATATGGAACAATGTCACAAATGCTCATGTGCGCATTATCTACAATTGAACTTTCTCATCATCTGAACTTCAGTTTATAGTCCCAAAAGTAATCATCTCTATGAACTTGTTTTCTTCCAGTTCACCAAATTATATTTTAAGTATGTTGGGTGCTTATTGATCCAAGAAATTTTGCAATTTATCTTTATGTAGAATGGAAGAAGTCATTTGTAAAGGAAACGATAACCTATTTTTCATTTATTTTTCAGTCTTAATTTTTCATAATCTGAGATTCTAAGTATAAAGTATCAACAGTCTGTTAAAATGTATATTATCAATGAAATTCAGAGTATTACTAACCTTATTCCCTGGGTTGGCTTTGCAAGGCACATTTTATTTTTACAATCTTGTTGGGGAATTCAGAAAACGTTGGTTATGAATAGCCTCTCACTGAAGGAAGGGAGAATTTTTAATCAGATATAATTTTGTAGAAAGATAGTCATATACCAATTTGTTTCTACTTCTAAAGATGTAGTTACAAAATCATTTATTATATGGTAGATATTCTTATATTATTTAAAAAATATTCCTGTTATTTTTTACTTTAAAAAACTCCTGTCTCATTTTTAAAAATGTAATCTTTTTTGCTATACATTATCCATTTTTTTAAAGTATAATTCACCAGAAAATTCTGAATTAATAATAGATCAACTTAAGATCAGTTATATTATGTTACTGTAGTAAATTTATATTCTGTCCCACAAGTTTAACGTTTAATTTTGAGGGAAAATAACATTTAGTTGAAATTTTCTATTCTTAGTTGGGCAGGAAGCTGAGGTGTGAAGTAGTAATTTCATGTATTTTATTAAATAAGAAAACTCAAAAAAAAAAAAAAAAGAAAACTCAAAACCTGTATAGTTAATCTCATGAGTAAGTAGACCAATGGGTTTTCCATATTCCAGTAGCTCTAATCAACTATGTTCTTGTTAGCATATACTAATTAAAGTCCAGAAAAAGCCTATACCCAGAGGTGATTTTAGATATAATGAAAGAAATGGATGAAAAATTAAATTATTTTTATATGATGGTATAACATGAAAATGCTGAGTAAGTCATTACATGTATTATTGTTTGGTATGTGAACAACTAGTTGTTTTCTTCTTTAAAAATTAAACAAGTAGAATAGTATATGGTGCTTCTGTCTCTTGCTGAAGCATGTAATTGTGTATTTATTACTGTACAGAATATCAGAGGGTAAGAAGATACATTAATTAATATGTTTGTTTTACTGTATTTTGAAATCTTTTTAGTTTATGGAGAACTATGGAAAACAGGAATGTTTGAACGCATGTCTCTGCAGACAGATGAAGATGAACACAGTATTGAAATGCATTTGCCTTATACAGCTAAAGCCATGGAAAGGTATACTGATTAATATAAGAAATCCCAGAGAAATCACAGATATTAGTTTCTTTGGAATTAATTTAACTAGGGTGTGATAATCTTAGGATAAGGAGATTTATAAAATTTTTGTTACTTGAAGTTAAAACATGAGGTTGTATTTTCTTAATGAAGATTGGTTTTGAATAGTATACCTGTGAAGGCTAAACATATGAGCTGACATAGTTATTTTTATTAAGTAGAAATATTTAAAATCACATGTATATTGATTTGCATATTATTTTATTATTTGGACATTTATCTCAATAGCAATTACTATTATGATACAGAGCTGTAAGTAATAATAAAATCTTAGATATTAATTAACATTGGAGGTCATTTATTTCAGCCTTATGCAAAATATATGTATCTCTTTTTATAATATGCTTTACAGATGATTATTTTGTACCTCTTAAAGGTCTTCCATGGTAGGGTGTTCACTAGGCTATAAGTAGGGTGAGGACGGGGAAGGTATCTTTTTTTTTTTTCACTTTTACTACAGTTTTTAGCAAAATACCCTTCACATAGTAGTCATTAATTTGTTTTGGCAAAATTAAATAATTTTTTTAAGAGATTGCTTTCTTCTTTTTGGGTGGTATTCAAATTATAAATTTTTCCTTTTATAGCTTATATTTATGTAATTTTTTCCAACTATTTCCTTTATATGGGTTTAATAGTCCATATATGGTTTGACTGCTTCTACATAGATAGATTATTCCTTCCCTGGACCTTGTTACTATATTTTCTTAATAATGTACATGGTACATTATAGGTTTAACAGCAATATTTGTTAACTTAAATAGTCATTAATATAAGGCTGAGATTGCAATAACATTTTTTATATTGATGAGGGTTACTATTGGTCGTATATTTGTGGTCAGTCAAATGTTTTTCATACTGTTATGAAAATTCAAGGCCTTTTCATACTATTAAGCTGGATTTTTTTTCCTCTTGTGTTTTTATGTTATTTTTGTTTTGTTTTCCTAGAGGTTATATTTTATTAATTTATTCTTAATTTTTATTAAATTTTAAAATTTTCTTAAATTGTTCTTCATTTTTGTACAGTATGTGATTTCTCCCTTCAGGTATATTCCTCGTAAGTCTCCCACCACCACAGCACCCGTGAATGGTCATATGGTGGATTTCTTATTAACCCAAATGTGTCTGTCTTCTCAATTACTTTGTTTATTTTTTCATGTTGGTTTTAGTTCATTTTTTGCAGTCAGATCATTTCCCCTTCAGTTCTGTTTGAAAGTGTTATTTCTTTCAGTCTTGTGTTCGATAGCAGTTCACAGGAACTATGAGGAATTATTTAAGCCTAAAGAAGTCTCCACATATCAATGTGATAATAAGTTACAAGCAGTATAATTTTAGGTTAATATTCTTTTATGCATTCTAATTCCCGAGAAATTATTTAACCAAATATATGCTCTTTATTTCTGGAAAAGTTAGTATAATCACAATATCCCATTCTTTACCTGCACTGGACAGTAGAAAACTTTTGTTATGCATTGAAATGTTTGCATATTTTGTGATGGGAAAATATAGTTTAGATTTTATAAATTGCAGTACAGTAGAACTGTGAGTTACAACAATATCCTTAAGGAGATTTTAACCAGGGTAATGTTTTAATTGTTATTTCACAAGTACAACACGCACTTTGGAAACTAGAAACTTAAACCAACAAAATTACTATTTACAATTCCTTCTCTATTAAGTTGTGTTAGTAATGGTTGTTAAATATGTCATTCCTCTAGGAAATCTTTCTTACCTCTCCAGTTACATTGGGATCCCTAACACTGTCTCTTAGCAACTACTTAGTACTTTTCTCTTCGTATTCTTTGTTGAAGTCATTGTCAGTTTTCCATTACACTTAATTGTTAAAAAATCATAGCTATTTTAATGCTGTTTTATTTATCAAAAATTTTAGATCAGGGTTTGGGCAGGGCACACCTTGTTCTGAGCCACAAAGTTCAGAGCTGGCTTGAGCTGACTTGAGTGGAACTAAAGAATCCAAGATCACTTTAATGCTGTATTTTAGTTGAGACATTTGTTCTCTAGGTGGCCTGTTCACAGCCAGGACCATTTCTATCTTCTTTGCAGCTTTTAGAAGGATAGTCTGAATTTCTATACATGGTGAGTCAGGGTAGCAAGAGATCAAAAATAGAAATTTCTGGGCCTCCCTGTTGGTTCATGGGGTTAAGTCTCAACACTGTGACGCTATCAGCAGCCACTGCAGTTCGATCCTTGGTCTGGGAGCTAACTTAACATGGCACAGCAGACCTCTCCTGTCTCCCTCACTGCTCCCGTCAGCATTGTATTTCAGTCAGTCTGCCTGTTCTGTTTCCTTACTCTGTCTCTGGTGAGTCCTCTCACCCCTCCCCCTCACCTCTGGCCTATACCTCAGCTCTTGGATGCATAAGTAAATCTTTTTATTTTTTAAAAAAGGAAATTTCTTGTCCTGTTAAAAGACCTGGGCTCAAAACTACATAGCATCATTTCTACTGCATTTTGATTTTCAATGCAGAACATAGTGTAAGCCAAGATTAAGGGAAGGAGAAATATATTCTACTTCCTGATGGTAGAAGTAGTATTTACATATAAGAATAGGGGGAATTATTGGCAGTCCTCATTGCAAATGGACTACTGCTATTCTTCCTTTAGTGGAAAATTCACATCTCTTCAATATACATCATATACTCAGTCCTCCTAAGATGAACAGAGATCTCATCTAATTATGACTCAATGTACACCTGAGATGGATACAGTTTGCCATAATAAATACTCACCATTAGAGAGTGAAAGAAGAATGGGAATCTTACAGCTATTTCTGCTAAAAGAAACCTCACCACAGAATAGAGAATGTTACTTAATTATGGTTTGGTCCTGTCTTCTTTGGGTGATTACTTATATATAAGTTAATTTCCTTTCTCCGGTGGTTTCCTAATTTACTCCCTACCTGAGGGCAACAAGTTCACCTTGTTTTTTTCTGTGCCCAGTCCATGTTCAGTACTATCTTTAAATTTTTTGCCAAGAGTGAGGCTCAATGTTATTTTTTTATTGACTGCTTTTCATGTCATGAACATATTTCCATGTCAGTTTTTTACTCCATATTGTTTGTACATAGGACATTCTAGTATATGTCTGTATAATACTTGAATTAGTTGAATGTTTAACTTCCCCCATTTGTTCACTATTAGAAATAATCATTTGAGGATGTTTTAATAAATTAAATATATGAGGTGTTAATAATTCCAAATGATTTTTTAAATTCACTATTTTTTATTGTGATAATATTGGTCTGCAGCACTGTGTATGGTTTAGAGGTACAAGTTCACATCTGTAGATGTATAATGCCAAATCACACCCATCCCCACTAACAGAGCACTCATAGTAATCCTCTAACATAGTCCATTGGGCACCTTTCCCACTTGTCCCACTCTTCTCTGGTAACCTCAGTTCTGTAGTCAGATTTCTAGGGTTTGTTTTGGTTTAGTTTTGTCTGTTTTAAGAGCAGTGGAGGGTAAATCGTGTGGTGGTATTGTGGCAAAAGCCTCGGCACTTTAGGGATAAGCATAATTTTCCTTCTTATTCTCTTAGTTATGATTGTTTCCCACCTTGAAAAACTGAGCTGCTTCTAAAATCTTTGGGAAATTGGAAGAAAAGAAAATTCTCATTCATTATTGTTGTTTAGGGGAGAACTGTCCAAATGAATGCCAGAGAAAGGATATGCAAATAGCTATTTGTATATAGTATTTCATCTAATTGGAAATGTTATCAGTTTTAGTATTTCAATTATTTATCAATTAAGTAAAAAACACTACCAATTAAATTTTTTATCAATTAGAATTTTTACATTAGAATCATCTTTCTATTAGAATTTTTGCATTAGAATTTAGACCTCTCATGCTTTATACCATTAAAAGAATTGGTGGGTGATATGGTGATATTGTTTGATTTTAAAGAGTGTTAGTTTTGGTTTTGGGATTTCAAGTCTTTTTTTTTTTTTTAAAGATTTGTTTATTTTATGCATGCAAGAACTGGTATGTAGGCCAGAGGTGTGGGGGGTGGTGAGAGGATTCACCAGAAACAGTGGGGAGCAGAACAGGTGGATTTACTGAAATAAACTGCTGAGGGGAACAGTGGGCAAGACTGGAAAGGTCTGCTGTACCTTATGTGGGTTACTTCCCTGGCCTGGATCTAACTCAGGTTGCTGTGGTGATAGTGCTGAGACTTAACCCCTACCCCACCAGGGAGGCCCAGCTTTCATATTTTGAAGGTGTCTGTTGAAGAACAAAAGTTTTTGATGAATTTGTTTTAATTTTTCTTGCATGGATTCTGTTTTTTGGTATCATGTTTAATCTCTTCCTAATCCAGAGTCATAAATATTTTTTCTTCAACAGGAATTAGCCTGCAGACTACCTCTGGCCCATAACTTGTTTTTGTAAATGTTTTATTAGAACATAATCATACTCATTTAAATAAATGTCTATGTATGTTGTTACTGAAAAGATTGTGTGTTTCAGAATACCTAAAATATTTACTTTATGACCCCTTTAAAAATGTTTATTGACCCCTGTTGACTTCTGGAACAGAGAAGTTTCACACTTTTAGTTTTTACAGTTTGAGTAAATTTTTGTGCATGGTATGAGATAAAGTCTAAGTTAACTTTTTCCATATGGATACAGTTATTTAAGTACCATTTGTTGAGACTGTCCGATAAGTAATTTTCATTTTTCTTTTCCTGCGCTAAGGTTTTCTCCTTTTGGTTTTTATCAGTTTCATTAGAGTCTCTAAGTGGGGATCATTTTATGCTTATCTTATTTTGGGTTGTTGATTTTCTTGTGTCAGTAGACTAATGATTTTCATAAAATTCGTAAATTTTTCAGCCACTAATTTTTCAAATATGTTCACTCTGTCTTTTCTGAGAGTACCATACATACATTCCTGGTATGTTTGTTATCTGTAAGTTTCAGTGTTCTTTTTATTTTTCTTCAATTTCTTTTACTCTTCAGGTTAGATAATTTATTTTATCTTTAATTTCACTGATTCTTTTTATGTAATAGAACTTCTGTTCTTTGGACCACCTACTATGTTTTTCATTTTTCTTTTTGTACTTTCCAACTCTCAAATTTCTATTTGGTTATTTTTAATAATTTGCAGTTCTTTGTTGGTATTTGCTTATTATTTAGTCATTGTTTTTTTCTTTGAACATATTTATAATAAACTGTTTTTTGAAGTCTTTGCTAAATCCAGTATTTGGCCCTACTTGAATATAGTTTCTACTGACTACATCTACCCCCTCCCCCCCAATGTGGTCACAGTCCCCTATTTCTTTGGCTCATAATTTTTTTTGAAAATGGACTTTTATGAAGCATCGTATCTTCTACCAACTCTGCCCTGATTTTGTTTTTTCTGCAAGTGTTAGTGGTGGTGGTGGTGGTTTCAGTCTTTACTTTTTTTTTTTTTTTTTTTTAAAGAATTTTTATTTATTTATACATACAAGCTGGGGTACAGGCCAGAGGCTTGGGGCAGTGAGAGGGTTCACCAGAGACAGAGTGGGGAGCAGAACAGGCAGATCAGAGATACACTGCTGGGGGGAGCAGCGGGCGAGGCAGGAGAGGTCTGCCGCACCATGCGGGATGCTCCCCGGCTGGGCGTCGAACCGGCATCGCCTGCGGCCAACAGCTCCACAGCGCAGTGCCCAACCACTGCGCCACCGGGGAGGCCCCAGTCTTTACTTTTTTTAAAGATAACTTTTATGAGCTGTATGCAGATTTTCTCACAATATGACTATGCAGGTATCTCCTCAGCTTTAAAAAATTCTTTTATATTTTTTGCCTTGGCTTTCTAGAGTTTGCCTCGTGTCTGCATAGTTGGTTGAAGGTTGTACTTGAATACCTTAAGTAAGATTTTCACCTTCCGTTGGTGGAGTGTGTGTGTATGTTTTTGGACTGCATTCAAATTTTAGGTCATATTCAAGTCTGCCCCCTTTACCTTCTATTGGATCTTCTTTGGTCTCCCTGTGCATGCATGGAGATTTCTAGTGAGCCAAGGTTCTGTGAGGACACGGTCTTTCTTAGGTCTCCACTTTGTCTGGAGCATGCTTTCACCCTCCCACTTATCCGGCATTTTGTGGGGAGCTTGGGACCTATGTGGCTCTCCTAAACAGTCTTCTCCTTCTAGAGTATATGAACTTATCAAGTCCCTCTATGGCTCTGTCTTTCCTAGGATCTTTCTGTTAAATTTTAAAGTAGTCTTCAAATTTGTGGCTTGCCTCCAATGATATAGTAATCTTGTACTGTAAGAGCTGCAGACTTTTCTGTTTCCTGTTGGGTGTGGATTTTCTGTTCTCTGTTCCAAATTGAAGTCAACACACTTTGACAGTTAAACTTGTGAACCTCTCACCTTTATGGAAAAGCCATGTTAGTGGAATTGGGGAGGGGTTGGAGGCACCTCCTGCTAAGATGCGAGACTTTGGCTGTTCTTCGCATGAAGTTCGGTTATTTTTCATGAATAACTCTTCTCATTGTGTTTTGTGGGTTTTTTTTTTCTCCCTTTAGTTGATTTCTAGAGTACGAAATGATTGTTTTTGACAGTTTGACCTTGCTTTTTATTTGTTTTTTGGGAGGCAAGATTTAGTACTCTTGTCACGGGAAAAGACCCAACTTCAGAACTGGAATTCTAAAATCTAAATATTATATTCCAAATCCAAATGCTCTTATCTTGAATTTTATTTGTGGTGCTAGAGCCCAATAAGTAATTAAAAAAAATAAAACGGGGATGGGATGAATCTGGATTTAAACCTTAGATTTTTAGTGTCAGTCTTCTGACTTCTGTATAGATTTGCAAGGTCAAACTTAGGTTATTTGAGTGGTTTGTGGCTGTTGTGGAGAGTTGACATGTGTTGTTTGTTAGTGAGCCAGCAGTTCTTGACAAAGTATTTTTCCTATAGTAGTCCTTAGTCCTTGTTTTATAACAGTTTTAGGAAATATTGTAATTATGATCAGTTTACAGATAAGGAAATAAGTTTTTTGGCTAGTAACTTACTCATGATCTTAACATTTGTTGTGATAGTACTTGAACCTATTTCTTTTGACTTCTTGTTTATTATCTGTGTAACTGTTTCCCTACCATGTCATAAGTATTTGCAGACTCTGCTGATCTTAGTGTATTCATTTATATAGGTAGTACTTGAGGTTAGCACAGTTCATAACAATCTTCTTGAATTTTTGCTAGCGCTCAAATTCTTTTCTTTCAAATGATAATCGTTCTTACCTTACTGAAGAGCCCCCATTCATTCACGCAGTTGTTATCAAATGTTAAAAGTCAGAGAAAGAGCTATCCCATGGCAGCTTCCTCTGCCAGCTTCCTCTTTTTTTCTTACTCCATAGATGCAGAGTCTGCCCAAGAAGCCCCTGCATTGCAGAGGGATTGGAGATCTGTATGATCTGTTTATTTCGCAATTGACAAGGGTAAGGGGGCCTCATGGGGGAGGTGCTTGGGTGCCCTGAATTTAGCTTTATGAAGCTGGGCTAACATTTATTTGGGAATTATTTAAAAATAGTGTTTTTAGAAACATTTTAATGAATTCTCTCTGTCCTACAATCAGTTAAGTGCCATATTATCATACTAAAAAGCATTTATTATAATAGTAATTAAAAAAAATCCTGTTTAGACCAAGTCAGACAACCATAATTCACACTTCTAAAATTCCAAATCTGAGATCTTTTAGAATATTAGTAATACTGAGTATATGTAAGATTTCACTACTGTGAAAATTTTAAAAGGGTCTGAGTAAATGTGTCTGTTTTCATAGTTCATCATAATTATCCTTTATTAATCTACTCTGTTCCTTTTCAATAAATCTGTCAGTCTGTAAAGTGAAAAAGGGACTTGTGGATATGCCATAAACATAATGGGCGGGATTGGTGCTTTTTCTTTCTGTTAGAAATTAATACCCACTTCCTTGACTTCTGTGTCCACCTTCAGATGCCAGTGAAATATGAGTTGTATTTTCAGACTGACCTGTCTTTGTTCATGAGCATAGCTGTAAGGTGCAGTTGGTGAATCGTGAGGGAGGCCAAGATTAAGTTTTTTAGGTTTCTCTTGGCAGGTTTATAGAATAGGTGACAGAAATGGTGGTATTTATAGTAAGGTAGGATTAAAATAGGTGAGGAAGAATTTAAAGCTCTTTTGAAGTTGCAGAAAAATTGGACAGGTGGCTGTAGTTTTGATGGGTACTTCAGAAGACTTGGCGATGGTTTGATGGGCTTATTTTTATTTTTGAGGATGTTATTTAACCTGGTAGTAAAGTCGTTTTGCTTACCAGAAGAGTTATTGTACACTTCTATAATTTTAATAGCTATTTCTAATATTACGTACCTCTCATCTTTTGAAGCCGTCCTCTTAAAGCATTTAATTTATAGATTTTAAGAATTCAACAATATTGTGCATATTATCCTTACCAATACTAATAAATGTTCCATTTTTTAGTGCCAGCACACTGGAAAACTATTTTTATTCTTAAGCTTCTTAAATGACTTTTTTTTTTCTGTTTTCTTTAAGCCATAAGGATGAGTTTACCATTATTCCTGTACTGGTTGGAGCTCTGAGTGAGTCAAAAGAACAGGAATTCGGAAAACTCTTCAGTAAATATCTAGCGGACCCTAGTAATCTCTTTGTGGTTTCTTCTGATTTCTGCCATTGGGGTAAGTTTTAGATTTTAACTTACGGTAGATATTGTGTACTTGTGGTTAAAGGTATCTTTTCATTCTAAGCCCTGATTTCAGTTCTTTATCATTTTCCTTGGAAAGTTTTACTGATAGCAGCAAAGTTTAAAAGTGAAAAAAAAAAGCCTTTTGGTCATTTAAAAAGGATCAGATTATAATAGTGGATTATGGATACATTTCCAAAGGCGACTGGTATAATTGGATTCACACTGTGAGGGCATCCTTGCGTAGAGACTTATGTTAGTGGGAATTAAGATCTTTTAGCCCCATGTTCAGGTAGAGTTGTGTAGTAGATTCTCTGAAGTTAGCTTTTTTAGTGGATAAAACAAATGTTCTTCTTTAGAGTGTAGACTAGCACTGTGTGCTTTGCCATTCCTTTCCCACAGTTCCTTTTCTATAATTAATCTTTTATTTCTTTAGTTCTTAATTTTTATCCATAGGTATCAGTGTAGGGCTACCCTCCCTAAAGATTGTAACATGTTACTTACTAGCACTGTGTTCTTCATTGATAATGGTTTATAAGGGTAAGGACTCTGAAGTGGTTTTTATTACTATTATGAATTAAAAGAATAAGGAAACTTCAGTGGATTTAGGAAATGAGACATCTGTGGATACTTTCTAAAAGTAAACTTTGCTTTTAAAATTCTTTGGATACCGTTTGCTTTCATTTATCCATTACTACTCTAAAATATTCCCAAATCCTATTTTAGCACATCTCTTTGATTCATTTATTCCTTGGTTTAAGGATGCTAGTATTTGTTGTTCATTCTCTAGTTTTATTTCTTTAATTTTGGGGAATGATAAGGAACAAAACCATATGTTTTAAGATGGAATGCTGGAATGGCCAGAAATGCATCCTCAGTGAGGTTTAGGGAACCCTGACTACTGTATGTCTAAACCATTGATTGATTGCCGTAGCTGATTCAACATTTATCTGGCCTAGTTAGGCTACTCTCTTCTCTTATCTCTGCAATATGAGTGACCTTGAGATTTCAGTTCAAGGGACCATCTTCCTTAGTGGTGTAAATAAGTGTATTTGTTTAAGTCACCATTTTCTCATTTGGCGCTAACTATCCCTTTAGGGGGCATTTGGAAATACCAGGAGACATTTTTGGTTATCAAACTGTGTTGAGGGTGGGTGGCATCTAATGAGTAGAGTACAAGGAAGCTGCTAAGTAAACTTTTTATAATACACAAGAATGTTTCCCCCATCAAAGAGTTATACTGCCACCCAAAATGTCAGGAGTGTTGTAAAGCCCTAACAAAGGCTATGCAGGTAGTTGTGTTGCCTTGTCAAACTCCTTAAAAGACTTGAAAAATTTATTTGTCTGCTTACCTTTGGCAGAAGTTAGTTTTTATGAATCTAATTGTATTTTTTTAGATTTGAGTTCTAGGTAGATGCGTGAAAGGAGTTCTTCTCTTGGAAATTCTGAAGTTTGATTAAATAGCTGTTCTTAAAAACTAAGGAGTTTAATTAATTTTTAAAAGGGCTATTTTCTTAGCATTGTGAGTTTAAATTGTAATAAAGCATGTCCATATGTTTTAGAAATTAAATGTTCTTGAAGCATGTACCCCCTGCCTCTTCACTAATAGGACGTTAATTGAATCACTTTAAGTCACTTTATGATTTAAATAGTTTGTTCTCTTAATATTATTCAGTGGAGTTTATGATCTCCCTGTAGGTTGACTTCTTGTGCAAACACAACATAAATTCACATAAAGTATCAATAGATAACCTTAATATTTCTCTTTTTTGTGGAAGCATCCTTTTTATCTCATTAATGAATTCTCAAGCAAACAAATCCTAATCTACTACTATGCTTAAGTACATTGTTGAGCGAGAAAAATGAATATTATTTTACATTCTACTTAGATTCTCAGAAAAATATTTAGGCCATTTTTCTCCTGATCTTGAGCATTTTGCTATTTAAATTTTAAGATATGATTCCCAGGTGACAATAGGGATAAAATAACCTCAGATTTTCCAAAGATTGATAAATGGTGGCTATGGAAATTTGATTCAGAGAGCAATACATTTTTATATTTGTTTGGTGGTTTTGTAATAGAACTTTTCCAAGTATTTATTTTCTTATTATCACTATCACTAACAGTACTCACTGTTAATTTTATACTTAGGAAACACTTTACTAATTCTTACTAGGAAATCTGATGGAAGTTTGGGGTTAGTGGAAGGTATATCGTACTAAACTGTCCCTAAGTGGTAGTCTTTGATCTACAATAGTAATTGTAACTCTCATTCCTTTACAATAGGATTTATTTATTTTACATGATTATTGAAGTAATATGAATCACTAATTATGGTTTAAATTGTCTTTACTTAGAAATTAAGTCTCATAGTTATCAAATTCATACGACAATGGCATTGGGCATCTTTCCTAAATTAAAGAGTGCTATTTTCCCATTTCAGATATCTAGTTTTTTTCTAGAAGATAATAATGTCTTTTTCTTTAAAAAAAAAAAAAAAGATACTGTACAGATTGATTTTACCATACCCAGGTAATCATAACATTGAATTCTAAATCATTTCACAGGAAGAATTCAGTCCTCAAGTACATAGTGATCCTAAAATTTCAGTGAGTTAGGCTCTTACCACACTTTGTGTTTCTCAATAACTGGTTGTTGAAGAAAAATCACTTTATTGACTATGGTACAGTTGACTTAGACATACATGGTGGAATTATTTTGTTTTGTATACTAAAGTGCTGGAAGTAACTACGTTTTTCATTTCTAGTTGCTGTTTCTCTTTGTTTTATTCAGTTTCTGAAAAAATAAAGTGAGAAACTTGATAATAGAGAGAGGTAGGAGACCTTTGTGTATGTGGAAGGATTTTGCCTGTTGACCTTAGCTGTTAGCCATTGTTTATTGTAAGAATGACTTTTTATTCAGCTTTTTCTTTGATTATAGAGAAATGATCTTCTGATCCCAAGTGGTTTTTATTTAGAGTTGAAAAAGACATTAAAGAGATAAAATGTAAGAAGACTAAAGTACTCTAAAGTTTTCTTTTTGGATGAGATGAGCCAAGAAACCTAGATTGTTATACCCATTCTTTCTATCCCCTCATTTCACTCCTCCCACCCTTAGCCTACATTTCAACTCCTGCCTTTTAGTGATACATGTGACATAAGCGGGGCGGCCCAGTAGGATGATGTTTCACAGGATCCCACCTCACTTCACTCTTGTGCTTTCAGGAAGAGTGGAATAAGTGAAAGGACATTTGCTGCTAATATTTGATTTTTGTCATGGTTAAGTAATTATGTTCCCATACTTTGTTTACTAATTTAGTGTCCCATCTTTTAGTAGGGGTCTATGAAAGGAATTTTGTTTGGAGTCTTTTTAGATTTTTTAATTAGTTAAGTTTTAATTCTATTTTTCTAGGTTTCACTTTCACGCTTCTCCATAGTAACAGTTATTGTTAGTATTTGTGTTTATCTGACCTTCCTGAAATTGGAAATCTTTATTTCCAAATTTAGATTATTGTTGGCTTTCATTGTCATAATTTTCAGTTAACTTCTAAGGCATTTCTTGCTGAAACTGGATCTAACAGAGACTGATTCTTTAAAAGTGCATCCATGCTTTTATTTAATTTGCCTTTTATGGTTAAGTGCAAGTCGGTGTCAATAAATTTACTTGGTAAATGTTAAGTAAGTTAAATTATTTTGTTAAAATATAAGTTCAACAATTTTGGATTTTTTCCTATAATCTTACGTTTGTCTAAATTTACATTTTTCCCCCATAGTATGTGCCAACTATTAAAATGGCATTTCCTTAACTGTTTATGAAATTTATAGCTTTATTCACATTTTTAGCTTAATATTATCAATAAGTGATTTTTTAATACATATTCTTCCTCCTTCCTGTTAATAGTCTCTTGGGCATGGGCATATTACTATTTTTTTTAAATATTTAAAGCGGTTTGAGTATAGATTAGCTAATCCCTGAAATTTATCCTATCTAAGTCTTTGTCTTCTCAAATATTTCTACATACAAATTTCACATCTTTAGGTTTTTGATCTTTTGCAAGTTTAAGAGAAGGCTTACACTTTCACATTATGAATAAGATTTCAGAACGAAAGGATTATAGTATTTTGTTTATAAAATGATTACCTTATTTGATGCTACTTAGAATATATTTCCTTTATAGAAAACATTTTTTTCAAAGTGATTTCAATAATGAATGTCCCCAGTTTAGGACCTTAGTATAAAATGAACTAATCAAGCTATCTCACAGTTTGTGGTGAGATTTAACTCAAATATTTGAAACTGTTTTAACATGTAAACATTAATTGAATATATAGGAGTACAGTTTTTATAGGCCCTATGTCTGAAAGTGTGTCTTCATTGATCTTTTGGGGGCTTTATAGATCAACTTTCCAAGCTCATTACTTATTTCTGCAATCTAGTATATAGCTTAATGTTGAGGTATTTAACATTTTTTTACTTTTTGTTTTGAGGTACTTAAAAAAGTAGTGTTGGTTCTTGTACCATTCATTGTTATGTTTGTCCTCATTAGTTGATTGTTGTGTGTTAAAACAGACATCCCTGGAGCTTATTCTCCACACTCTGTGAATCCACTCATTAATCACCAGTCACCTTTGGAGATGGGAAAATTACTTACCTGTATTTCTTTTTCTCAGAAAGCGTGCTCTGGAATGGATTCACAAATGAGCTACCCTCCTTCCCTCAAAGAGTAAGGTTTCTGCTTTACAGGATTTTTTTCTTGGGTTATTTTTCCTCTCATCTTTTGAATTTGAAAGAACTGAGGGAAGGCACCTGAAGAAACTACTGACATACTCACTAGGGGAGTTCCAAAGCTTGTGCTTGCCCCTAGGGGCAGTGTCAATGGCTCTTAAAGCTAGAAAGCTCATACTTGGAGTTGAAACAGGGGCTCAAAGAATCCATTTTCCCAGTGTACCTTCTGAAAGGATAAGTTTCAGGTAAGTAATTTTCTCTTACTATGTGATATGCTTTATTCATATTTATAAACATACACAAGTCCCATTCTCCAGGAACATAAACAGTTGTATTTGTTCCCAGTTTAGAAGTATAAACTTTACTGAATGTTAGAAATACTGTTTAGAAAAACAAAATAAGCTTGCTCATGAGGTACTTGGAATCAACAATTAATATATAGTTAAAGGTGAATTTATGATAAGCATGATGTGCTAATGTTGTCTTTTCTTGTTAAATAAAATCATAAGATTATTTTTTAATAAGAAAGATCTTTTGAACTCAAATATCAAGTGGTGGTTAACTAAAGTTATGTGTGTGCACATGTACACGTGCATACATACAGGGTAAGATGTCATTATTTACTTGAAATTAGATGCTTTCTTGTGTATATTGACCAGTATGAATTGCTGAAGTAATTTTTAAAGATTTGTACAATTAAAAAAGATTTTCATGGAACAGTTTGAGTTGTTACAAGATTTTCTTCAGTGTATCATTACTTTCCTATTTTTGTAGTTACATGTTATGTGGTTTTAGCTTTTTAACTGATACATTCATTAGAGCTTGTCAAGTTTTTCTACTTGATTCTACTAAATGTGTGATGCTCTTAAAAAGTAGCAAAAAAAAGTAGATGAAAAAATATTAAACATTTGCTTAATTTCCTATGTATTTTGTTACGATTAAATTACATGTTGATGCAATATTGTAAAGTATTTCAAACATTCTGTATACTTTTTCTTACTTCAGAAGTAGTTTTAAAGTGACAGTTATATTCAGAATGGTCCATATGAACAAGACAGCATATTAAAATTGTTACTTTTTCACTTGTGGTTAAGGCAGGTTTAAGCAACTTCAGCCGTTTGAAACAACAGAACTTGCAAATAAAGCAGAAAAGACTTTTGAGTAGCAAATGGCTATCACATAATTCATACATTTTCCTTTGCACCTGAGAGTAATAGTCTTCAGTCAAGAAAATTATGTCCCTGTCACAGGGATCATTGACAGCTAACCTGCCTCCAGAAGCAACAAAAAGAGAATGCATTAGTATAAGCCTGAAGTAGTTCAGTTTCAAGGAATATTCATCCTGATTTCATCTAGGGATATTACTCTTATTATGCTGACAGTGAGTCAGAATATTCTTGTGTAAGATTATTAATTTAGTTGTTCATTTTACAAAAATGTTTAAGTATCTTTGTAAAAAAATGAACAGCTTTGAACAAGAAATTTAGTACCAATAAATTGAATCAAGTTATTGTGACAGATGTTAGATTTCACTGAGCTTTCTGACAGACATCTGACAAATAGGAAAAAAGGGGTCTGCTTTTATTTTCGTGTGTGTGTGTGTGTGTGTGTAGTTCTCGTTATTTGGTAGGAGGAAACATGCATTCTTTAAGGGAAAACAAAGCTATATTTCACTTCAGAAAAGGTCTGATAAAGTATTTAATCAGACCTGAAAGAAAGGTCTGATAAAGTATTTAATACAGGGACATTGACTAATGAATTGTCACTATTTCCTTTAAGAATTTTTTTTTTAGTGAAAGGGTGGGTTAGTAATGGATTTCATAGTTAGAGCAACATGCAATAATCTTAAATATTTATAAAAGAAGTTTCTTATATTCTGAAAGGAGCTAATTGTCTTAAGAGTACCATTGTTTGATTCTAGGATATCAGGAATTGTAAGATGAAATATTGATTTCATAATGGCTTTTGGAAGACAATGAGAATGGTCACATTGAGTAATTGTACATGTTAATGTATCTTAGAAGTTAAAATGTGAAAGTTTTAGGGGATGTGGTATATTGTAGAAAGGTGACTAACAAGATAATCAGTATCAACAAGTAAAGTGTCAAGAACTGTGATGTGTGATTTTTCCAAAAGAGTACAACAAAATTTGTTTGTACTACTTGTTATTTATAAGATGATAAACAGAAAACTTACAAATAATGATTATGCAGCCAGAGAAACCCATCTCCTCAGGTGTGAAGATAATTGGATATGTGAACTTTGCTCTGAAAGTAAAACACAAGACACATATACTGTGTGCATACATGATTGGTGTACCTTAATACCATTAGAAATGCATTTTGGTGAATCTTAAAAAATAAGAAAAAAAATAAATGTAATGAGTTCTTGGAAATAAAGGTATTGCTGAAAGGGTTGTTAGGTATATCTGAAGTACAACATAATCAGTTGAATGACAGTCCATAATTATGAATATTTTTACGTCTTGATTTTTCATCCGACTGTAGTAGGAAGCAAAATTTATTTCCTGAACCTTTGTTTTCTGTTTTCATTTTAAACTTCTTCCATTTTACTCTCCCTGTTCTTTGGTGAACAGCTAAATATTGAATGTTCTGTGTTTGTACCTGTATTGAGATTTCATGTCAGGATAGGATAATTATATTTATCCTTTTGTGCAGCTTATACACATTACATAAGGTACTTGTACTGATCCAAAGGTAGAAAGTTTTGTTAAAAAAAGATAATTTTTTTATTGAGCTCTTTAAAAAAATCACACAAGCCATCTGTATCTCTGACCTCAACATTTCTTTTCTCAGTAATAGAAAAATCTTTGAATTTGTACAGCAAAAACTAAGCTTTCATTGATTTGTTACATTGAGATGGTTTTTTTAAACCAAATTTTCTTAAATCATACATATTCTTTGGGTTCATTTCCTTTATAGACTGATATGTTTAACAATGCTTCTAACCTTTAAGCTGTTTGTTTCCTTTGTCTTTTGTATTGCTCATGACTTTAAGGTTCTACAATTTGAAATAGTTTCTAACATCATAAGCCACTGGTGACATATTATTTCTTTATTACTTTCCCAAATATGCCTTTTATATTTATGTACAAGGGCTCTTGGGAATCATCATCTCAGAGGCTTAAGCTGTGCTATGCCTTCCATGAGAACTGAAATTATTTGGTAAGCTCTTGCTTTCTTTTTAGCTTCTAATTTTTCCCTATTTTATTTTGTACATGATATTTGTTTCAAGGTCAAAGGTTCCGTTACAGTTACTATGATGAATCCCAGGGGGAGATATATAGATCCATTGAACATCTAGATAAAATGGTAAGTCTTTCAGGTGTGGGTTTTAATGCTCTAAGGTTTCTTTTTTTAAGTTCAGATTAGTGATTTAAGATTCAATCTGTTGAATATACAATGGCCTAATAAATCTTTCCCTACCTTTAAATGTACAAAATATAGTTTGTAATTATATGAGTACTGGTATAAGAACAATCCCTATTATATTAGTAGAAGTTTCTTTCATCTTAATTTTGATTGAGACAAAGACTACAGATTTTAGATATTTTTTGGGGAAGTATCTTAGTTTTCGGGACAACAGTATAGTAATGCTAATTATTCCTGTTATGCAGAATAGCCATAGTAAATTATTAGTTGATGATTTAATTCTCTTCTGTTTTTGGCCATTTGGATTTTTCTTTAAAAAGTGGAATTTTAATTTGTTGTTTTAGGTGTAGAATTTTAAAATACTATTTTATTCTTAACCTAGTTGAAGTGTAGTATATGTTACTCCTCTGTCATTTCCCTGAAGTGGTATTGTAGTCATAGTTCTTGTTTTAATATTTGAAAAGACAAGTCACTTTGGTATCTATTCAAAAAACAATATTGAAAATAGCAGAGTGGTCCTCCCTGGTGGCCTAGGGTTTAAGTCTCAGTGCTGTCACTGCTATGGCCTGCGTTTGATCTCCGGCCAGGGCCAGGGAGCCAACCCACATGGTGTACCTCTCCTCTCTTGCCTGCTGCTCCCCTTAGCAGTATGTTTCAGTAAATCCACCTGTTCTGCTCCCTGCTCTGTCTCTGGTGAATCCTCTCACCCCCCACCCCCGGCACTTTTGGCCTGCACCCGTGTTCTTCTGTGCAAAGAAAAAAGGAAATAACAGATAAATCACTAACTTGCTCTGACCTTCAACAAAACATTTCAATTCTCTAGTCCTCACTTGTTCATCTGTAAAGTGAGAGAGTTGGAGTGTTGGTCTCTAAATTGCCTTTAAACTGTCAGGTTTTAAGTCTGTGATCTGTTAAAATCAACTTTACTGCCATGTGAAAAGCTTTATGAATGTTTAAGTACAAGAATGTTTCATCGAAAGTAGATAAAATATTTTAGTGTGGAATCTGGATATGAAAGTAAAGGTAGATCATATTGTGTAATATGTTGTATTATAAAACAAATGCAGATTTAAATTTTATCATTTAAATTTATCTTGTTACTTTAAATCCAATTATGCCCTTATCCTTTTCTTTTGTAATTTTGTTTGGATTTTAATTCACTCAGTTTTCTTTTAATGTTGTCATTTCAGTCGTTTAATTTTTTCTGGCTTTTAACTGTAATTATTTTTCTAAGGTTTAATTCTCAGTTGTTTCAGAAGAGTTTTCTGTGTCTGTCATTATTTATTTTCTTCATATAGCAAATGGTTAATGGGTATCTACTTTGTGTCTAGTACTCTTTGAAGTACTGAAGATATTAGGAAGAGAAAAAATGGTTTCTGACTTAGTGGAACTGACAGTCCTGTCATCCAGCACACTTCAAAAGAAGCAATGACAATATAGTGATGTAAGACATACTTAGGAGATAGTGTGGGCACATTGTTCTCCATACTGTTCTCATTAAGAGCTTTTGCCCTTGTTGCACTTAACTGTCTTATCTCATGGCTTTGTTCAGCTTTACCTTCCGGGTAAGGCCTATTGACCCTTTTTATAATTGCATTCTACGGGCCTCCCTGGTGGCGCAGCAGTTAGCAAGCTGTGGAGCTGTTGTCACGCGAGTTCCACGCTCAGCCAGGGAGATTGCCACATGGCGCGGCAGACCTCTCCTGCCTCACCCACTGCTCCCCTCAGCAGTGTAACTCCGTTGAACTTCCTGTTCTGCTCCCCACTCTGTCTCTGGTGAACCTTCTCGCCGCCCCATGCCTCTGGCCTGTACCCCAGCTTGTATGCATAAATAAATAAATCTTTTTAAAAAATTGCATTCTATATCTCACCCCTTCAGCATTTCCAGCCACCTTACCCTACTCTACTTTTTCTGCTAACAAACGAAATAATTTACTTATTTATTACAGTTTTGTTGGGTATTTGTTTTGTTCACTGATGTATCCAAAGTGATTAGTATAGTATTAGAACATAAGTAGGTACTCAATAAATATTTTTCAAATGGATGAATTGATAATATATAACTTCTTTAACTATAGTATGAGAAAGAAGTAAAATGAATTTATATTAAATTTACATATAAATCTATAAATACATGATTAATAAATTAATAATATAAATGCCCAGGTACAACTGTATTAAAGACATAATGATACTTACACATAGTGTCAAATACAAAATTAGGTAATATTTGTGACTGAAATTACTATGTTACATTGCTGGGTGACTTGATTTTCCAAAATTATGAACAACTCTTAGTAAAGCTGTAAAGGAAGTAAAGTACAGTCTTCCCTCACTTAATAGGAGTCTTGCTCCTGGAAATCTGCATATTAAAATCAGCAAAACTTCTTTGTAAATGTATATAAAATGAAATTAGAATGTAGGCAATTATAAGCAGCTTTTTCTTCTACATAGACATGTAATGTTATGGGATGAGAACAGGTCTGTGTGTGGGACTATTCTATTTGCAGGACAATCAGCATCCCTGAACCCTACCCACTGAATCCCTTAATAGCATCTCCTTTGTGCCAACAATTTCCCAGCAAGTTCCCTATGGTGAAGAGATGTTTTGTGACTTATCCCTGCTTTATTTCTTTACTCACTACTGTGTGACTTAGAATTTTTTGTTTGGTGGTAACCTCCCATATTAAATTATAAGCTTTATGAGATAGAGTCTTGGTTCATTTTGGATCAATTCATCAGTGGGTATTAAACACACACACACACACGCGCACACACACACACACCCCTCCCCCATCTTGGTTGTCGGAAAAGTCATGATGTATTTAGAAAAAAATGTGTCATGACTTATTTACGACAGCCCACCATTTGCTCTTGTCTGTAAGATGTCAAAGTGGAGATAATCAGTCAAATAAGCATTTGGATTTTTGTTTGGGAAGTTATTTTTGGGTACATTTACAGTTCTAGGCACTGGTAGACATAATGGCAGTAAACAAATAGAAATTTTCTTCTTATGAGAGGAGATACATTTTGTTTCGAAGATAAGGCTGTATATGTTCATTTTAAATAGTAGTATGTATTGGGCAGAAAATAATAAAAGGATTTTGAGATAGTAAATGGCTTGAGGCTGTGTTAGAATGAGCTATTGAACAAAGACTTCCCGGAGAGGGAACCTTAAACTGATATAAATGATAAGGATCTTAAGATCAGAGGGAAGAAGAACATTCTAGACAAAAGGAACTGCTTCTGCAAAGAAAAAAATACCATTGTTAATTGGGGTAGAGTAGGTAAGAGTAAGAGGTGGTTGTACAAGTTCTGGTAAGAGAGGGAGTCAGGGTGGGGCTTTATAATTTGGGGTAAGAAATTTATGTAAGTACAGTGGGGAGTGATTACATTATTTTAAGGTTCACTCTAGCTGTGTGTAGAGAATGGATTATATAAGAGAGGAGTAGTAACTGGGCATTGACAGTTTGGAAAGATGATGGTAATTTGCACTGGTGTGGTATTAGTGGTGATGGAAGGAAGTTGACAGATTTGAGTACTTTGCCACTTGGTTGACTATTTTGGTTTGAAGCTCGGAAAAGAAGTCTAAGTGGATTAAGTTTAAGAATTCTCAACATATACATGGTGATTAAAGGCAAGGCAGAGATGAGATTGTTTACTGCAGTAATATTCAATCCTATCTCCACTACTGCAATCACCCTTGGCATTTGTTCGGAATAGATTGGCTCTTACACATCCCTGGAGAGCAACTTTCAGTAAGTAATATGGAGAGAGTCCCAATGTTTATTCCTAAGTGAGCTTTTGTTTCTGTGTTTGAACTGGTCTAATCTGGCCCCTGATCTGTTGAAGTAGAGCAAAATTTTCTGTTTATCTTCTCTTCCCTTGTTTTCTATTAACTCTCTTGATCGTTTGTGAACTTTAATCAGGAAACATTTAATTTAGCAAATGTAAGAATTTGTAAACCAGTGAATTGATGCTTTAACTAAAGAGCTGTTTTTTCTAAAACTTTGGTTTACCTGGTATTCTGACATAACTGCACATAATAAAATCTTTTGGCACTCTAGAAATGTGGTCACATTGAAATACTTTGATATTCTTTCTTATTCTGTATATTTGTTACATATAAACATTCATATTTAAACAAATCTTTTAGTCTTTTTCCTAGCTTTGTGTTGAACATTAGCTCATATTTAGAGGATTAGATTTGTCTTTTCTTGTCTTAATGTATATGATAGAACAGAAAGAGTAACATTTATCCATTAGTGTATGATTTTTATAATTTCTGATATTGTTGCTTTTCCTGCTAGTTTCTAAGTCTTTGAAACTAGAAATGTTTGTTGAAAAAGTATGAGTAGAATCAGTTGACTAATGGTTTACAACTAAATCTGCATCTGATTTCCTGACACTTAATGTCCAGAATTGTCAGGGCATAACTTTAAAACTTTTGCTTAAATAACCTGGACTACAATTTTCTGAGTAAATGTTGAGCTTTTGCTTTGTATTAGTATTCTTGAAATTAGTGGTCCATTTATTGAAACATTTCTTTTTACGTAGGACTTTGTAAGTGGCTCAAAAGTGCTATGTTTTTTATTAGCATGCTATTAATTCAAATTATAAGTCATTTCTGGGAGTTTGACTAAATCGATTAATAAAGAATGGTTATCTTTGTACACTTCATATATGTTTTCATGCATACATATACAAGCATACATATTGTTAGGCAGACTAAAATTTTTTTTCTAAATTTATATAATCAAATGGTGAATATCCCTTTGTATATTGATTTTTTAAAGTGTCACTTCATGTTAAATAATTTCATTCGAGAACAAATACCTCAGTTTCTGTATTCAGTCTTTTCAGAGCAAATTTGATTGGAATGTTCTCTGTGAAGTATTACAGAAATGGTAGCAATTCTGAATTGAAATTGTACATATTAAAAGTTTGATAAGGTAAAAAGAAATTATTTTTATGTATAAAACTTCAAATTTAATCTGTTCAAAATTAGCATGTTAATTAAGTTTTGGGCCTTTTTTGTTTTCAGAAAAAGTCTTTTATTAAATGTAGTTTTTAAAATGCTAGGAAATAAATAAAAGTGTTACCGGGTTCCAAAAGCAGAATAGCTTTTCTTATTGTGAAGTATTTCTGTCTATAGCACTTGAGTATTGTGGAAATAAATTACGTGAAAAAACAAAGAAAGAAAAATATATAGGAAAACAAACTGAATCTTCCAAATACAGTAGTTGGGAGAAAAGCAAGTGACTTAGTTATAGGAGATGTAGATTCTGACATTCTTACATTAATATCCGGACTGACCATGTTTCGTAGTAATTAGTACTTTGCAATTTTAGTGTTTACAATTACCAAACAAAAAACACATTTTAAGACATTGATTTTGCATTTTGGTTGCGTACTTGAAACATTAGTCATACTTAAACATTACACACACACACACACACACATATGTAGACATACACATATATCAAAAGCATGATTAAAAGCTGTATTTTCTTTACCACTTTTGATAGAAACCAATGTTTTGTTAATGGATGTTGGCAAATTATGATTTGATTTGGCAGAGAGAACCTGAAAATTTCATTATAATCACCAGTTAGTAACTTTTTCTCCGAATATACTGTCACTTAGTTTAATTTGTACTTCAGCTGCTTTTCTTCCTTTTTTCCTACTATTTTGAAAGTGAAATATTCATATTTGTCTATTAACACACTTCTTTCTCTTGAACTTTGGTCAGTAGTTTCTTTAGTTGTCCTTAGTAGGTTTTATGACTTCATCTATAAGATGGCTATTTATTAGTACATCGCTTCTTAGCATTGCTATCTTTAGAGTGATTTTTCTCCATAAAATTTCTTCAACTATAAGATTTTATTTTGATGCTTCTTAAATCAAAATATTTCACTTTCCTATTTCACCTCCCTAAATGTATACCCTTCTCTCCAACATAAATGTGTATCCTTACTTTAAAAAATGAGACCACAGTTCTAATGATTTAGTAATACTGTGATTACTTACATGTTCAAAATTAAGACATGATTCAAGTTGTTATTAAAGTCCTCTGAAGAAAGTTTTGCTACCTCTTGGAATTGTTTCTTTAGAGCAAGATTACTTCTAAGTGGTAGTATTTAAAATGAAATTTAACTTAAACATTTTATTATATAAACATTGAAGTAGGGAGGATTGTTACTGTCTTCTCTGAGTCTTGAATTGGCAGCTCTGTCAGTTAAAACGTGCTATTCGGTTTAGAATTGCCACTTGGAGTTTAACATCACAAACTTTCACCCAATACTTCAAGAGAATGATAGATTCTCTTGGTCCTTGTCTTCTCCCTCAAGGTAAGAAGTTAGCTTTCAATTCGAGGATTTCTTGCTAAAGCTGCTAAATTTCCTCAGAAATCCAGATAGTGATGGATAGGTTTTTTTGGCCTTCATAATATCTGCTATGTGTCTTGGAACTGAGTGGGTAGTCACCAAGGTTAAGTTCTTGTGAATAAATTTTCAATATGCCATGCCCTAGGCAAGATTTCCATTGTCTGGACTGTAGATTTACAGACCATATTTTCTAGCATTTTAAGGAATAGAAGAAGTTAATGAGGGGTATTTTAGAAGTACTTTATTGTTCATCTTGGAATTTTGGCAGTAGCATCTGCCTACCATTTTTATTTTCTTTTAAGTTTTGACCACAGTAATTTCAGAAATATTAGCATTAAAACAAATAGCATATTTGACAAGTAATCTGTATTTGTTAATGGGTGTCCCAGTTTGCAGCTTAGTTATCATTGTTGCTGTTTGAGTAGTTTTTGAATTTTCCATTTGGAAAGGTTCACTCATGAGAAAAGCCTTGATTTTTCTTTCTTTCCTTTTTTAATAGAGGGGGTACCTCTTTGCTATCATATTTGTCAGAGAATTTGAGTGTAATGAAATTGATTCTTGCCCTAATTGGTATGTGTTGTTAAACACTTTTAGGGAATTAAAAAATTTTGATTTGATTCCTTAACTTTCATCGTCTCAATTTTTCATTTTCCTTTTTGTAATTTAATAACTATATCCTCATTTTGAACACTTTTTTTGGTATTTTTTGTCTATATTTATAACTTTGTATCTTTCTAGATATGACATTTCTTAGCCAGTTCATTAAATTCTTTGTATTCTACAGTTTCGATCAGTTTTTCTTTTAGATCTTCATATCATTATATAACTTATAAATTTGTTGAAAATGTGCTTTCAGATGTTAATATTAAAATGTACATTGGAATCTCAGTTTTATATTATTTATTAACTAGTGGAATTTTATTTAAGGTAAACAAACTGTCATAGACTTCAGGAGCATTTAAAGTTATCTTCTTTATACACATATATATCAGATTAGCTATGTGGGAATAATTAAGAATTGTTAGTATTTCTCTTGTTATATGAAGCATTGTAATCAATGAGAAAGAGCCTAGGATTAGAAATTTAGAGGCAAGATTTTAATTTTTTTTTTTAATGCCTTGGTTACTTTCAGACTGATAACTTGATTATTCATACTTGTGGAAAAAATTTGTAATTCTCTCTGTATTGCTACTTGGTTTAGAACTGTATCGTGTAGTTTTCTTTGCAGCAGAATTTTATGCTAGTTGTTTACCTTAGGGTTAAATTTCAAGTTAATTTGTATTTCTCTGAGCTTATACCAAATGTCAGTGGAGACTGCTGGCCTGGAATCCTCCTAGTTGGCAGGGGAAATCCAACTTAGTGTTGAAAGTAGTTGTGAGAGGGGCTTATTGATGTGCAAGCATTTGAAATTGATTATACTTGCATATGCCTATCTTTCAGATACATTTTTAGAAAAACGTGATGTTTATGAAGTTCTTAAAATTCTGAAAGAAGTTCTTTATAAAATTAAAGTTTGATGCTTCCACTGCAATATATTTCTATCATGTACTGATTACTATCGTTTTACAGATGCATTAAGTGCTTTCACACAGTGTTTGTTTTAAAACATTGAAATACAATTTTAAAAACACACAAAAAAATATCAGTTAATTCTCTAGATAAACCACCTCTTAGGTTTCTCTGAGAGGATATTAATCCAGTTTTTTGAACAAAAATGTATTTTACCTGAGTAAGAAAAATAAAACCAAAAATAAGGTAATTGGTGAATGAATGAACTTGAATCATTGATTTATTTGCCATATTCAGATGAGTTCGTTATTCTACATAAAATATTATGAACATATTATTGGATGCACTTGCAGAGTAAATTTAATTTAATGTAAAATGTCCAAGTCATAGTGATTGTTTTAAAAGTAGTTTGAAAATTTTGATTCTGAATTAAAATCTTGAAAATAAAGTGTTCTAGTTTAAAATATAAAGAGATAAAAAACTTCTCTTTTTAACTTATTCATAAAAGACATAGAGTTCAACCTTTTGTTAGTCGTTTTAAATTAATGAAAAATCTGCAATTTTCTTAGTTTTTGGTATCCCGATAACTTCAAATTGAAATCACTGACAACTACTGATATGCCTTATACACTATTGATATTTAAGGATATGTTACAGGAAGCATTAAATTACTATCAGCTCTGATTTTTTCCAATAGCAGAACAAATATAATGAATAGAGGGAAAACATGCATGTATCAAATTTAATTTTAAATTTTGTGTATGAAAAATTTCACTAAAGATTTAATTTATAAATATGTTTATTTAAGAAAAATACAAAACTGTGATATGGTTTAGAATTATGAATGAAGTGACAATTGGTGAAGATAGTGTAGAAATAGACCAGGAGTTCAGAGAAAACTAAACTGGGTATTAAAAATTTTCTGTTAATCAAATAATATGTATTATGAGAATTGACTATAATGAGATTACCTTTGATGAATGAGTGATATTTTGTAAGGCTTGTTTAATGTATTTTCTTCTCTTTAATTGAAAAATTAGGTTATTTAGTTCTAAGTAACACTTTTAAAATGTGACTCAGAAAAAATAAACTGTGTCCTTTTTTTCTTTTTCTTTCATTTTCTTTCTTTTTTTTTTAGGGTATGAGTATTATAGAACAATTAGATCCTGTATCTTTTAGCAATTACTTGAAGAAATACCATAATACTATATGTGGAAGACATCCCATTGGGGTGTTATTAAATGTGAGTATCCTCAGGAAAACTTAATTTTTAGCATTTGATCATTTAATGTTTCAAAATACCTTACTTGACTATGATACCTTATTATCATTGGTTTTAGTTACTTAGGGTGAATTTCCCTTTTACTACCTTTAAGATAATTTAGGTTTTTCATTGTTTTGTTATCTATCACTGGAATATAGACTAACACATTTTATTTTTATTTTCAATACTTATTTTAAATATAGAAAGCTACTCAAAATAGAAACCCATTTTTGCTCTTACACTCAGCCAATTCTGTTGTGCGTTTTATAATTATGAACCAGTGTGTCTCTTCAAGAGATCTGACCTTATTTTTTGTTGTTCTAGAGTCTGTAGAAGTTAATGGAAGATTTGTTCTTAAAGTAGACTTTCATCATTTAATAAAGCAAGACAGATGACATGTTTTTCTGTTTACAATGAAAGCGATTTTTCATTTAATGAAGGTTAAGTGGTAGAAGTTTGGGTTAGCTGGATTTTCAAAAGAAAGATAACATTAACTTTTTCCCCTAAGAAATAAAGCAATATGGATTTCCTGAAAGAAATTGTGATATTCTTTAAGAAGAAAAGTGTATACTTAAACTCTTTAAGAAAGAAGAAAAGTGGGGAAAAAAAAAAAGACAGAAGAAAAGTGTATACTTAGGGGTAGGAGGATTAATAATGGGCTCACTGGTGAGGCAGAGAAATAATGGAGAAGGTAATATGGTTGATACGTTTAGGTAGGAACTTGAAGTCTAGTGTTACTTTAATGTAAATTGAAATGTATATTGACGATTTTTAGGAGGGGTTTTATCTTAAGCAGAAAAGCTTATCAATGGCTTAAACTAACTTAAATTTAAACTAGAGTAAACTACAGTAATTTCCTAAAACCTGAATTGGATCAAATAAAAAATTAATAAATGAAAAACCAGTCTATAATTAAAGTAAAAATCCTGTGTCTGCAACTTAATTTATTTACATTTTACATTTGGCCAAAGTCACAAAGAAAAGAGTCCAACATTTCAAGATAGAAATGGCCAAGATTTGGTCAGAAATGGCCAAATGGCCAAGAGAATACAGAGAAAGATACTTTTTTTTTTTTAAGTGGTCTTAATACAGGGAGAAGTTGGGTGGACTATTACTGATTTTTATCAAGAAACTAGCAGAACTTCTTTTTCCTATTTAACATGAGGCAACAAGCGAAATTCAAGAGAAAGTGTACTGTATGTAGGTTTCAGCTACAAAGTAGATAAAGTTAGGCCATCAACACATTCACAGGGTACTCATTTTTTATATATGTTCCATAACCAAATTTTTCTTTTTCTAGGCTATCACAGAGCTCCAGAAGAATGGGATGAATATGAGCTTTTCCTTTTTGAATTATGCCCAGTCAAGCCAGTGTAGAAACTGGCAAGACAGTTCAGTGAGTTATGCAGCTGGAGCACTCACAGTCCACTGAAGCTCTGAATCCTCAGGGATGCCACCTGCACATACTCATACTCTGTCCGGGGTCCCAGCCTAGCCCATACCAAGATACTGGTCCTGGTTTGGGGGGATTCTGAAACCTCAAACTAATAGAACTTTCTTCTCTTCTTTTCTAGTAGGTGTAGTCCTTCCTTAATTTCAACTCATTAAAAAATGCTTTATAGTTTAGGGCAGTGGAAAGAGGTTGCATAAAAATATTTTGGTCAAAAAATGACAATGTAAAGGACCAGTTGTGGCAGACAGATTTTTGAAAGTAACTTGTAAAGCATTTACCATATCCTAAATTTGCACTCTTTGCAGACTTGTGCACATATATTCCGCTTTCAGAATAGTTTTGCAAATTGTACACAAACAAACAAAAAAAGGGTGGAAGCTTTTTAATAAAGAAATTGCATTTATAAATGACCTGTATTAGAATATAATAAATCTCCAGTTATAGTCAATACTACCCGTGTTGTACAACAGATACCTTCTATTTTAGTTGCTAATAAAGGGCTACACAACTCAAAATAGTCTGATTTAAACTTATTGCTCTGTGGTATATATGAAAATTGTTTTTTTATTAATTCCATCTCAGAATTTTTATGTTAAAAGTGGTAAACCTCAGCTCTTACATAAAAATATGTTAAGATGTATTTTATATTTTGCATACTTGTGATTTTTTATCACAGAAATTAGAAACATATTTTAAAGTTACTTTTAAAATTACAGCGTTTGCCTTTTTGTGTGTGGCATCACTTTGTGTCATTACTATATTGTAATAGAATATAAATTCAAGATTGATGAAAGAACATAGATGTAGTCCTTTAATTCAAAGATCATATTTGATAGGCAGTAGTCTGCAAATGAGGAAACATTGAAGAGTGTTCTGTTTTTCAAATTATTGCAGACCATACACTGCTGCTCTGCATTTTCAATGCTTTACACAATTTGACTCAACTTACTTAAATTTTTAGCAAGAAATCATTAATAACAACTGGATTTTCTTACAGTTCTACAAGTTTTTTTGTCATATTTTTGGTGCGGCTCTTCCAACTAAAATAATGGTATGGTGTTGTATTTCTTTATCTAGTCACTTGGCAAAAAAAAATTGTAATTCAATTAGTTAATCATTGGCCACCATGCATGTATTAGATGTACCTATTTTAATCTAACACTGGGGATCTACATGACATTGGAGAGTGTTTATATCTTCAATGTTATGCCAGAACAGCACAATTTTTAGATGCCTTGCACCAACTTTAAAGATTTGCATTTCTAATTTATTAAATACCAACTTTCTATAATCAAGAACTGAGATAAAGTAATGTCTTTTGGATTCAAAATTGCCTACCTGTAAATGTGTGGAAATTATAATCTTATACATTAATGATCTGTTTCCCATCATTTAGATTATATTTGAATAATATAAATATTCTTATTATAGAGATTATAAAAATTTCAATATTGCAGAATTTTAAATGTTTTCTGAGTATTAAACTAATAGGTGACTATTATAGAAAATTTAGAAAACATGAAAAGTATAAAGAATAGAAATTGTCTAATTTCACTATCCAGAGAGAACACTCTTAATATTTTTAAATATTTCTTTTCAGTCTTTGTACTCTTATGTATGAGTGTGTCTATGTTTGAGTGTGTGCATAATAACAAAATTGAGAATATATTGACCATATAGTTGTATATCCTACTTTTTTATGACTTAACATCACATCCTAAGTACCTCCCCATGTTTTTGAAAATGAGATTTTAACAACTGCTTAATATTCAGCTGTGTGAATTCACCGTAATTTAACCAGTTCTCTCTGGATATTAGATTGTTTCTCATAATTCATAATTTTGAACCAACTTTGTACATAAAATTTGAACTCTATATTAGATTAAGACGGTAAGAACTTTGCAGGCTCTTGACCAAATTACCCTTCAGAAAGATTGTGCCAAATTAGAAATATATGAATACCAATTATATGCCCCTTCCATCATTATTTTTTCTAATATTTCAGAGTTTGTTAAACTTTTCATCATTCTAGTAAGAGTGATTTTACACTGATTTCCTTCTGTAATTTTATAATTGACTAATAAAAAACAGAAGAGGGTTGCTTAGGTTGAGTGGATTGTAGCCTTTTGAGTGTGTTTACTACATATTTAAAATATTTCAACATCACCCTTTTCTAGAATCTGAGCTTATCTTTTCTGCTCAGTCATAAAAGACAGTTCCAAACTGATAGTTGAGTCTTGGGTTCTGCTTCTGTCTGTGTCACTAATTAGTTTTCTGACTATAAATATTTCATGTTTCAAAACTTTCTCATCTGTAAAATGTGGAGATAATCTCCTAAGCACTTTCCAGATTCAAGGTACTTTAATGTGAATTTAGAGACTCTGGTGTCACTTATGTGAAAAAGCTATTTGGGTAGATTATATTACAAGTGTTATTTTTAATTTCAACTTTACCTGAAAATGAAAAATATTTTAAACATGGAAGGAAAATCAATTTGCATTATTTAATAGTTAATATTACCTAAATTGTTAAACATAAGCATTGCTACTTTAAGTGCCTTTAAAAGTGTTTTGTATTTGAAACCTAATATGTAAATTATTCTGTAATTCTGTATTATATACTTTTAGTTATTTGCAGCAACTTTTTTAACCTTAGATTGCGTAGAGCAGCATAATTATCAATTGTTTGCTATTCAACTAGGGAGTCCTTGAAAAATATGTTAAAGATTAGCGCAGTGAGCAGGTAAGTAAATTCTCTGTAATGTGTAGGAAACAAATCCTGATATGAAATAGGATGAAAGACTACTAGATACTTCAGTGTTTATGTGTAGCTGTTCCAATTGGATGGTAGCTTTCCTGCGCTAATGGTTATTGTTGCAGATCTCAAATTTTTATTTGGTAGCAAATAATTCATTACTCTAGAATAGTGGCTGGCAGACGTTTTGTGTTAAGGGCCAGATAGTAAATATTTTGGGTTTTGCAGACCATTTAGTCTTTGTTCCATCTGTTCACCTTTGCCATGGTAGCAGCAAAATAGACAAGGTATAAATGAGTGAATGTAGTGAATTTCACTAAAACTTTATTTACACAAAAAGATGGTGAGCTAGATTTGTGCCACGGGTCGTAGTTTGCTGTTTTGTCCTAGATGGTGTGGTTCACTTGCTTTACAAATTACTGCATAGTTGGAATAGACGTCGTAAGTTTTCCACCATTCAACTCTTATTTTGGTATCATTTAGTTGGCTGGATTTAGGTGTTCTTTAGGATTATAAAGGTAAGTGGGAAGTGACTTAGGGAAAGTCAGAACTTCTAGAAGTACTTCAAAGTATTTTGAAGCCCTTTTATTTGTTGGAACCTGTTGGGAGGTTTTGCTACCATGAATTAATAATTGATGATTGTGACTGGTCATTGTAACTTACATAAAATTTTATCTAGATTATTAAAATATGTGGCTACCTAGGTGGTAGTAAAGAATGAATCAGAGGAACCTTTTTCTTTTACCTGAGTATTTTAGAACACTAGATAAATTTGAGAGAGATTGTGAAATGCGAGATTTTAGTTTGTCATGTAAGGACTTTTGGAAAAATAACTCCCATCTTCCATCACCATCACTTTAAAAAATTTACATCCCCTCCCTCCACTATTTGGGAAGGGCATAAAAGTTATTTCAGAATAAAAGTTATTTAACTTGAACAGCTTTAAGTAGATGGAAAGATTGCTATATTGTTCTTATTCACTCTGAATCATAGAAAACGTCATGAAAAAGCTATCAGCGTATATAGACTGGCAGTTGGGAAGAGCTGTGATACAGTTGCTGAAAGACAATGTGTTTGTAAAGTGATTATTGATTAGGAGATAAACCACATTCATTCTGATACTCAAACTAAGACTTTTGTACTACTTGTGTTCAGTTGTAATTGCCCCATATTTTGAGGGACTTTGTGAACAGCAGTGTTCATAAGGAGGCAACTAGAATGATAAAGGTTTGAGTGTTGTGGAAATGGGATGCAGTTAAAGAACTTGTTGATATTTAAGAGGCAATTTCTTTAATGTTTGAGTGACTGCCAAGTATAAGAAGGAATAGTACTTGTTCTGTGTTGCTCTAGATAGAAAAATTAGGAATATGAAATAGAAATTTCTGGTTCCACATTTAATGTTATATGATAATTTGTAAATGAAAATCAACTCTGTTTGTAAAATCATTGAAATTATTCAAAAAGTAGCTAGGTCAGTAGTTCTCAGAGTAGAATCCTTATACTGGTCGTCGTCAGGAGCATCTGGCTATAAGTGTAGTCTTAAATTATAGATCACAAAGCTGGAAAAAAAGCTAATGGAATTAGTACAAACAAAATGAAACTTAGTTCATTTGTATAAAACTGTAAAGGAAAATAATTTTAAAATAAAAATTAGTTTTGATCATTTAAGACTTTTACCACCTAAATTGATGATTATAATTTGCTATTGGGGGACACGAGTCTAAGAATAAATGATACACTTTTTTGTTTTAGTTAAAACATTTTAAGTTCTACCATTTACTAAAATTTAAGTTGGATAAGTCATTTAGCTTTTTAAAACAGGTGCTTCTGGAATCTAAAACGGCACAAAAGGGTATTGAGGAAGGTTGCTCTTTTTACTTATTAATGTAAAAATTAGGGAGGGGAACTAGGAGCTGCTGGCAGATAGGAAATTTTTCCTGGCCACTTACTGTTCTACCTGGTATATACAACTGTGACAGGTAACATTTGGTGAAAGTACCCATAAGTAATGCTGATATCTAAGAACTCTGCCATTTTAAAGTCATTACAGTGTATGGGTTTAGTTTGTCTGTCATGAGTTCTTTGATATAGTCAGCTTCATTGGGTACCATATTAAGAACTTTAGAGTTTTAGATTTGTTATATATTCGAGGGTTCTTCCATGATCCCAGAGAAGTTATACCCAAGATATATCAAATTTTGTGGTGTGTGTGTGTTCTAGTACAGGTTTTTAGCCATCAACTATAAAAATAATGGGAAGAATTTTCAGAGCCAGTTCTGCTTTTAAAAGCCATAATACAATGAATTGGTTTTATATTATAAATTGTACAATATGTTCAAATTGAGTATTTCATTTTGTAAGATGAGCTTTGTAATCTTACTGGATGTAGTCATATTTTTTCCCTGTCATCCTAATAGTGAAGCCAAAGAGGACATAAAAATCATTAAGAAACTTGAAGATCAAGTGTATTCAGCTATGAGCAAGACTTTAGTTCTGCTCTTCAAATCTGCCAATGTAACCGTCTGGAAAATAATTTTTTTGACCATAATATTCTTTGAATTACTTACTGAATATGTTTTATATACACTTTAAGAACTATTAAAGTGAGATAGACTGAAGTTAGAAGGACATGTGATGACCTCATGAAGTAGTTTTCTAAATATTAAGACTGTTGAACTACATTTAATAAAAGTATTTTTAACTTAAATATTTTATAAATGGAATTTTTTCTAAGAAGCTTTTTTTCCTTTTAAAGTTTATCTTATTTGAATCTAATAGACATTTAGTTGGTTTATTAAATTTTGATGAATTTTAAAGCAAGGAGAATAAAAGGCAGTCTTCATATGGAGTGTTTTTTGAAGAACAGGAATGTTTAGGCCTTTTAATCAGAAGCACCTTTTAATTAGCTTTTCCATTTTCACGTTTTAATCATGGAAACCAGGTTCTTTATTCATTTTAGAAGTTGGTAGAATTTTTTAAAGGTTTATTTATATATTTTTAATTTTTTATTGATATAACATTGGTTTACAATATACGTATGATTCAGAAATAGAGGATCAGACCTCTTAAGATGCATGTCACCACACAACACCCACCACCAAGGCATGCACCCATAGGCCTCCACCATTGTCTGTTTTGCAGTCGGTAGAATTTAATATTCCTGCACTTTCTGTAATGCCAAATAAAATGAGTGGTATTGTAAAAGATCTGGTAAGTTTGAAATCATTGGTGCATGGTTATTAGCTCATGTTTTGCAGTACCATGTGGTGTTTACTATTATTTAAAAGTGTTGCAAAGTTTTTAAACAGTTAAAATGTGCTTTAGCTGCTTGTTCAAAGACGTGTCTAACCAACTCTCAACTGGGGTGGTAGAAGCTTTAGACTGGGTTCCATTTTCAGTTTTGCCAGTGAGTTGCTACTGATTTGGTGGAACAAATCCCTGTTCTTTCTAGACCAGAATTTATTAATATTAGAATTGTATAATATGACTCCTAAGGGTCTTTTTTAGTTTTGATTTTTTTATGACAATAAAATTATCTTATTTACTATGTTGTATTTTTAACAGTGTTTCACAGTTTTTTCTTTCCTGTTAATCTCCACAATAAGTAGGTTAGACATTAATACATTATTTTTACTGATAACAGAATCTGAGACCCAACAAATAACATTACATATAAATTTACATGGCTACTTAGTATCAGAGGTAGGACAGTAATTCACCTCTTCTAATTTTCAGTCATATGAATTACAAATTCAATACTGTATTCTATCATTTTTGGTGCTGGCTGTTTGAGATACATTGAATTCAATTAATACTGGGGGTTTGCCACAGTAAAAGTAGGAAGCATTCATGTAAATGTTTAATACTCACAAAAATAGATGCCTTTTGTTGGATTCAAATATTCCTAATAATGCTGCATACTTTTATTTTCTTACTGGGAGATTTACTTTAATACCTCATACTCTGTGGCTTATATCATTAAAATGTAGTTTCTATGTAATGGGACAGTCACAAAAATGAAATTTAAGTTGGTATAAGAACATTACTCATGGTGAGACTCTCACCCTTACAGTCCATACATTTTACCTGCAAGTTCTTGTCACTCTCCCTCATAGTTTCTTCCCTGCACATGGGGCAGATTGAAGTGCTAGGAATATAATGCCATGGGAGCTACCCTCAGCCAACTTCCTGGCCGTTCTGGTGATAACTCTAAGCATGTTTCACATTGTCTCCTAGAGTTCCCAGTGGGACTGGATCTCCCTGCCCATAGCAAGAAATTGTTAAATATGTAGTATTTATTCTCTTCCTCCTATTTAACTTTCCATGCCTTTATTAATGTTTCCTGGATTACCTCCCAAAAGAGCTTGTCTTTAAATCTTGTTTTAGAGTTTGTTTCTGGGACAAACTAAAACATACTTGATTTGGGGACTAGGTTTTTTTTTTTTTTTTTAATAGACAAAGATCTAAAACAAAATTTTAAGTATTTTGACAATTTATTTGCCTCATCACATCCATGCTTAATTTCTTTAGTTTCATTTTTTAACAAAGGAAGGATTTATTTTATGTGGACATCTTTTTATTAGATCTATTTGTTCTAAAGAAATTAGACTGACTATCCAAATGGCTGAAGAAGAACACCGGATCATCTAGTTTGGGAATTTTGCTCTACCAAAATAATACAGATTATTTTCTGATTGGATTTAACTTTTACCATTTCTTCCCAGATCCACCTTACTCACAATCAGGGAGCAGGATTAGTCTTGCTTAACATTGATTGTAAGGATAAACTTTGTATTTAATACTTTCCCCCTAAAATGTTTTAAGATGGTTGTTAAGTCAAAAAAATCTTGTGCTCTTACAGGATTAATGAAAATGAAGTTTATAAATTGAATAATCTCTAAGTCCATTGTAAGTGTATCTTTCATAGTTGAGATTATACCTTTTTGAATTAAAAATACTGATTTTTATATGTTTTTAAAAAATGATACTGGAAGTTTGTATTCATTTTAGGCATGTTAATTATCAGTCTTCATTTTCCATATAGAAACTATGATTATTGGGTCTGAGATTTATGCTTTATTGACTTGGTTTATGAGATGGAACATAGATGAATTCTTTCAGTTTGTAGTTCTGTTTTAGGGCCATCTGAAGATAAGCATGCATAAATACTGCCCTATAGGGAAAACTCAACATTTAAAGAATTTATTTAGTTATCCTGATAAAAAAGTAATACTATACATGTCTCTATTTTTTCCAAGCAAAATGACCACAGTGTATCCAGAGTAGTTTCCTTCAATGTAGTTGCCTCATGGTGCCTTCAGATTCTGCTGTGTTCTTTTGAATATCTGCAGGTATTTCTTGACTTCTGAGGTTGTCTGTTAGAAATGGTCAAAAGTAGTCTGGATATTACTTTGGAATTATGGATATTATGATTTGGAAGAAAAATATGTTAATTATAAAGGAATAAGTTTGCCTTTCTCCTGGGACTCATCAAACTGTGCTACAGTGGAAACTCTCTTGCCCAGGTTGGCATATTGGAATATACTGTTTGTAATCTAAGTTCTGTTAATCCCCCAAAATCTAGCTCAAGATTAAAAATTAATCTCATTTACTTTTTAGGCATGTTACATATGATCAACTCCCTAATTTATTTTACTAAATACAGTCAAGGTTTTCAGTGTCTCAAATATCTCAACATGGTAGATTGAAAATTTTGTCTAAGAACCGGAGATAATTTTTCAAATGTGTCAAGAAAATGAACCCACTGGCCCAGACACTAAATACTTTCTATAAGGAGTGATAGTGATTAAAAAATGGGGAATATATTTTTTTAAAGTCTTAACTGGAAGGTGACTTCTTATGTTAAATGTGAAGTCTCATGAAAACTTGTAAAATAAGCTTGAAAAATAGCCTCTTTCAAAAGTTTACATATTTTCCATCACCAATAGGCCACTTATACAATACCTCTGTACTACGTATTGAAGTACAACTTGCCTTTTAAGGTTTAAAAAATGCTACCTGCTGTCTAGTAATGTTAAGTACATGTATTGACAATGTTTCTGAGTTTTTTTTTTTTAATGTAATGAATCTTATCTGTTACTGGTACAGTTGTTGGAGAAAATTAACTTGGGTGAAACCAGTAATGCATTCTTTAACAGTTAAAATATTTTAAAAATTCCTATTTTAAAAAACAAGATAGTTTTGTAATTTTCTGGGTCTCATCATTGTTTTTGTGTTAGGACTTACTGTACTTTGCCATAATCTAACCTCTGATCTGCATTTTTTGGTTTTTAAAAACTTTCACATGTATTTTCTCTTAATGAAAGCAATTTTTAATTACATGTTTACACTATTGAATACTGCAAGTTGAACCAGTTGTTACTATTAGTTGTTGTTACTATTAGAAGGCTAACATTTCATCTGGTCTTTTGCATGAAGTTTGTGACTCATTACCTAAAGGACATTAGTTTCTACTCAGGTGCTTACAGAGTTCAAAATTGTTTGATTTTAATCTACATTTTAAATGTAATAGAGATTTTGCCTTAGTAACAGGCTTTAAGAATTTTCCTCATGCTTATTTTTAAACTTGAGATTAAACATTTTTTAGATAATAGAAATGCAGGTAAATATGTAGTATGTAAATCATCACTAGTTTACTTGAAAGGCACTTTACTTCAGTGCTTGATAATAGCTTTAAACTACATGTTTATTTTCTCTTGAAATTTTACACTTTAACTGAAGAGATTTTTGACTATAGTAATGAGGTTTCTGTGAACAACTTTATATGACTGAAGTTGTTCCTGATTTAAAATGACTTTAAAAATATTTTTAGCAGAAATTTTAATAGTAATTGCAGTATCACATGGTAATGAAAACCTTTCTAGTTAGAATCCTTAGCTTTTGCTAGTTTCTGCCCTATTACTGCACCCACTTTTTTTAGTAGTTGCAGTCAGAACTTTATAATTTCATGAAAACTAGACATTTGAAAATGGAGTTGATTTCACCAGATTTTAGTCTGTCTTCCCAACATGAGCAGTATGTAATAAGGAGATACGCTTTATTTTCCTCTCTTATGACAGATCTTATGACACTTAATCCTTTACAAAGTTCTACATTTTGTTTACAGATCAACCTAGGAACACCCTTAAAAAAGTAACAGATGGATTGCATAACAAATAGAAATTTTTAGATTTCGAGCATCAGAATTTTGTCATTGACCATTCAGTGAAAGAATTAGGTGATAATGAAATGAAAATAATGAAATTTATAAATAAGATGATGAGGTTTATAAATAAAAGACAAAAACTAATGTCAAAATATTTTAAAGAACTATTTGAAAGCCTAAAACTTTGTTGAAGACAAATAGTTATTTCAGGAAAAAGATACTGTATGTTTTTTTCATTATCTTCTTTGTATTTCGGAATTAAGTAAATGCCAAGATTTATCTGTTCCTCCCCCTCACCTCTAATTTTTAGTTAATTGACCCAAGCAATTCAATAGTAGTATTACCAGCTTAATTCTGTAATGCTTATAATCTCCTAACATTTATCTAAGGTAAATGATACTTGAAGAGAAAAGACACTGATCTGTCTTCCCTTTCTCCCTTTTATATTAGAAACAACGAACAACAAAAACCTGCTTTTACCTGGGAGAACATGCTGCTTCTACCAGGGAGAAACTTTCTAAGGTAGCTCTAAACCTAGGTATAGCAGCCCCATGTGTGAGCACAGGAATGATGTTGGGCACATTCTTCCCTTGTAATTGTATTCTAGGATGCTTATTCCCTTCTATAGCCCCCCACCCCCTACCAAACAAAACCCACCAACCTCTTTCTTGCCCTTGCCTCATTCCCTTCCTTTCTGTTTCTCCCTCATCCTTCATTGAAACATACATCAGGGAGAATAAGACCTTGTAAAGTATGCAATTACTGTATTTCATATTCTTAATTAGCACTCACAACTTTAGTATTATGTTCTAACAGCAGTCCTGCCATTAATCATATACCACTATATACTTTAGTTCATCCTCCTATTGTCTGTTAATTTAAGTAACCTTGAACTGCTTCAAATTAGGGGTGAAGTGGGGGAAATGGCCATTTATAAAGGTACTGGGTTTCACTGCTTATGTTAAATAATGTTTTAATCTTTTGCCAAATGAAAAATATTTTAAAAGGGAAGGAAAAAATATGCAATTGTTTGTAAACATGAATGTAAATATGTTGTTTTCTAAAAATCATTAATAAAATGGATTTTTAGTTTCTTCTTGAATGGGGTTCCTTTGTGTGTAGTAGGGTTAATTTTGCAAGCCTAAAACATGGCTTTATTTTAATCACATGACATTCCCTTTTTGTTGCCTTTTTTTCACTCTTTAAGGAAGAATAGCATTAATTTTTTTAAGCATTATTTTGCCTGAATTAGGTCTCTAGACAGATTGACTAATAGTATTTACTAAACTATTGAAAGACTAATGAATGGTCATCTCTGATTTATTGTCATTCATGAACACCAATGAGTTTTTTTTTTTTTTTAATGAAAACTAACTTGGAAATAGTAACTTTGTCAGCCACTCACAGCATTTGTACATTGAGTGAAAAATGATCTTAACAGTGTTCTGTAGGATCCTCATAACGTCATATAAATGGAAGAGTTTGAAATTTAATGTTTGGTTCCCCCACATGAAAAGGAGAAAAAAGTAAGAGGTAAGTGGTGGACATGAATGATGATTTGAAGAAACATTAAAAAAGTCTGGATAAAGTGGAGAGATCAGAATTGACTATCTTTAGGTCTGAGAAGGAACACACCTGTAATGATGAGGAGCTGCTTTTGTTTTAGTCAACTGTTCCATAGAGTCAGTTTAGTCAGTTGTTTCATATAGTCATTAACTGAACCTTGGGAAGGACTTGTGCAGTTTCAGGAGCGTAACAGCACATACCATACGTAGGTTTTGATGAAGGAGAGAGAATGTCCTCAAGAGTGCATTAAGTGAGGTTCTGCCTAAGGAGTTAAAAAATTAAGTGACCTTTCGACATTTTTTTTAGCTCAAGGTGTAGGTGTGATTGTAGATACTCATTCAAAGTGATGTCACAAACCCTTTTGTTTGGTGAGCGTCAGGTGGAAAGGGAAGCAAGAAACCAAAGTTACGGTTTATCTGAAATTCATATAAGGTTTTAACTCATTGGGCATCCTTTAGGCTATGAAGCACATTAATACAAATCATTTAAATACTTAGAGATTATATGAAAGTTCTAGACATTTCTGTGAAAATTGATGTTTTAAAATACATGCTTTGAAAATGCAAAAGGTTTTTTGTTAACACCTAGGATCCTGGAGAACCACTGTGAAATTTGGGGGGGGGGGTTTCTGAATTTAATGATTTAGAAAAAGAAAAGTTTAACTTATTAAATTTAAAAGATGTTTGAAGTAAAATCCTTCAGTTTTACTTTTTTTGGTAATTAGTTGATGTTCATTAATCTGGCATAGAAGTGAGGCATTTGCAGCTCTCTGAGAAAAGTAATGTCATTTAAAAACTGTTAGCTCTGCTTTTAAATAGCAGTGTACTTAAACACTTTTTCTTCTTTGGCAATACTTGTAGAATTTCTTTTAAAATGTCATGTAACATTTTAAAAGTTTTTTTTGTGAAAGCATTTAATGATCCTATGAGTATATTACATACTTAGTAATTGAAAATGACAATGTAATTTTACAATATTTAGCCAATTGGTAGACTATAAAACAGGTGAAATCTCATCATAGAATATACTGTTTATAATCTGCGTAACAGTTCAAAAAATAGACTTGTATGTATGATGATTCCCCTAAAAAGTCTAAGTAAGTAGAGATCTTTGTCTTTCACTGACTTTACCAGAATTTGTTTACACAGGTGTCTGCTGTCGCGGTGGTAATACCTGTGCAGCTGATGCCCTGTTTGATACTTTGGCACTTTCTGTAACTGTCTTCAAACTTGCAGAATATTCTTTTGATTATTCCCAGTGATCTCAAGTCTTAGAAAGGACAGGGAGGGAACATAGTAGGTATTTTAAGAAGTTAGTTTAGGGTCTTGTCAGATCACTTCTAACTTGAAGTCTAATTTTTAATTTGATTTTTAAAAATATTTTCTTAGAGCATTTTTAGGCTCACAGAAAAACTGAGCAGAGTGTCTCCATATATTCCCATGCTCCCCTCCCCATGCACAGCCTTTCCCGCAGTGTCCCAAACCAGAGTGAATTTACATTGTTCAAATCCATGAACTTACGTTGACACATCGTTATCACTCTCAAAGTCCACATTATGTTTACCTTAGGGAGCCTCCCTGGTGGCACAGCGGGTTAAGTCTCAGCACTATGAAGCTATCCAGAGCCACTGCAGTGTGAGTTTGATTCCTTGCCAAGGAGCTTCCCACATGGCGCAGCAGACCTCTCCTGTCTCACCCACGCTCCCCTTAGCAGTGGATTCCCGTAGATCTGCCTGTTCTGCTCCCCACTCTGTCGGGTGAATCCTCTCACCCCCATCCCCCCGACACACACCTCTGGCCTACACAAGTGCCTAATGACATGTATCACCAGTGTAGTGTAGTATACATAGAATAGTGTCATTGCTCTAAGATTAGTGCTCTACTTATTCTCTTCCTTTGTACTATTACCTTGATATTCTTTGCAAGTCAGGAGAGACTCAGGAACTGTCCTAACTCTTTCACCTTAGCTAGAAAACTGGATAAAATAGAACAGTTTCAGACATTGGGCAGCTGTGCAGGAATGGCATCCCTAAGTGAAGGAAAACCAACAATTCAGTTGTATAATTGTACCAGGTCACAGCCTGAGAGCATTCCCTTGTCTCATGGTAGTGAAGGGGATCCAAACAAACCAATATATGAACAGAGTTTGGGGAAGCCAAAGTGACTTGCATTTGTTAAGCAAAGAGCAGAAGTTTGCTTTACAGATAAAAGTTTGGAGGTGTGCAGAAGGTTCCCTTTAAGTGTGCAGGTGAGTGTTAACCTGTCATGATTGAGAGGAAATGATCTGAAGCTAGAAAAAGTTTGAAAAGGAGTAGGCATAATGGTCCCCAGAGCTGACAGGCTTAGGAGTAGTTTGTTTCTATCACCTATGGAAAGACATTATTTTTCTGAGGAAGAATCCTCAGAATCTCAAATTAAGGAAAAGACTCAATCAAACTGGCCCTAAGTAACCATGCCAGAATAAAATTTAACCATATTTAAAGGAAAATTTTTTAAATCAGGTATGTAGAAAAGCAGAAAAATAAGATAACAGCCAAAGATGGAGAAATCAACAGGAGATACAGAATTCCCAGAGGTGACAGAACTAGTAGACAAGGACATTAAAACTGCTCAAAAATAATACTCTGTGTAGAAGAAAACAGCAGAATGAAGTGAGAGAAAAAGACCAAACCGGGGCCTCTCTGGTGGCTTAGGGGTTAAGTCTCAACGCCACCACTGAAATGCCTGAGATTTGAGCCCCAGCCAGGGAACTAACCCACATGCCACAACAGAAGTCGCCTATCTTGTTTGCTGCTCCCCTCAGCAGTGTATTTCAGTAGATCCACATGTTCTGCTCCCCAATCTGTCTCTGGTAAATCCTCTCACCCCCTCTGGCCTGCACCCCAGTTCTTCTATACACAAAAATAAATAAAATCTCTTTAAAAAAAAAAAAAAGACCAAACTGGAATGTCCAAAAATGAAAATTAGAGCATCGGAGATAAAAAATATACTAAGTGGTATTAATATTGGATTATACACTGAATTAGCTGGAGAAAGGATTACCCACAATGAAAAATGGGAGAGGAGACAAACAGTACTTCAGTGTCAGTGACCGGTGGGATAGTATTAAGCAGGTTTTTTTTTTCCTGAGGTAGGCTGGAGTTTCATTAAAAAGTTATATTATCAGAACAAAATGTACCCTCATTGGTTTTCACATAGGAGTTTTTAAAATTCATTTTTATTGAGGCAACATTGCTTTACAACTCTGCATGTGCCTCAAAGACGTAAGATAGTATCTCCTCAGGTGATACTATCTCACATCCACCATCAAGGCACCCTCAGCCCTCTACCAGTCTGTTGTGCCCTTACCCCTCTCAGCTGGTAGTCTCAATTCCAAAGTTAGACGCTTTGACCTTTTGTTTATGTTCCACTTAAAAGTGTAAACTCAGTATTTTCTTTTATCTCACTTAGCATTATTCCCTCCAGTTCATTCATGTTGTCACAAATGGCAGTAGTTCATCTTGTTTTATAAATGGGTGATATTCTATTGCGTATATATTGCATTCTTCTAATCCACTTCTCTGTAATTGGCATTTGGCTATTGTAAATAGTGCTACAGTGAACACAGAAGTGCATATATCCCTTCAAATTAGTATTTTTGCATTCTTCAGGTAGATACTTAGGGGTGGAATTGCTGGATCATATGGTAGATCTATTTAATATTTTTGAGAAACTGCCATATTATTTTCCATAGAGGCAGGGTCAGTCTGCATTCCCATCAGCTGTGCAGGGGATACTTTTCCTCCATATTCTCATAAACACTTGTTTCTAGTCTTTTTTTTTTTAAGATTTATTTATTTATACATACAAGCTGGGGTACAGGCCAGAGGCGTGGGGCAGCGAGAGGGTTCACCAGAGACAGAGTGGGGAGCAGAACAGGCAGATCAGAAATACACTGCTGAGGGGAGCAGTGGGCGAGGCAGGAGAGGTCTGCCGCACCATGTGGGATTCGACCTGGCTGGGCGTCGAACTTGCATCATGCGCTGCCGACAGCTCCACAGCGCAGTGCTCAACCGCTGCACCACCAGGGAGGCCCCGTTTCTGGCCTTTTTTTGATAATGGGCCATTCATTCTCACAGGTGTAAGGTGGTATCTCCTTGTGGTTTTTATTTACATTTCCCTGATGGTAAGTGGTGAACATTTTTTCATATGCCTGTTGGACCATCTTTATATCTTTGAAGAAATGTTTAGCTCTTCTGCCCTTTTTTGATTCTTTTTGTTGAGTTGCATGAGTTGTTTATCTCAGACATCAGTACTTTGTCAGATGTATGATATGCAAATATTTTCTATTCAGAAGGGTATCTTTGATTTACTGATAGTTTCTTTTGCTGTGTAGAATCTTTTTGTTTGATATAGTGCCATTTGTTTATATTTACTTTTGGTTTGCTTGCTGAAGGAGACAAATCCATGAAGACATCATTGAAGCCAGTTTCATGGAGTGTTTTGCCTGTTTTCTTCCATGTACTTGGGTCTTACATCCAAGTCTTTAATCCATTTTGAGTTAATTTTTGTGTAAGGTTGAATGGTGATTGTTTCTTTCCTTTTGTTTTTGCATGTGGCTGCCCAGTTTTCCCAACACCAGTTGTTGAAGAGACTCCTTTCTCCAGTTATTAGGCAGTTTAGTTTATGTATTACTGGTGTCTCAGAAAAAAGGGGGGAGGAGGAGGGACAGGAAAAGAATTTGAAGAAAAGAATATCTAAAATTTCTACAAATTTCATACAACCTATAAACCCATAGACCTAAGAAGCAAAATGAATAAAATAAAAATGTTATGAAGCCACAAGTCACATTATAACCAAATTGGTGAAAGCCATTGACACAAAGAAAATCTTAAAGCAGAGGGGAAAAAAGACACAAATATTAAATTGACAACTGATTTACCAGGAATTACACAGTCTCTATGGAAAAATGTCTTAAAAGTACTGAAAGAGAAAACTGGGAACATGAAATATTTGACCCAGGAAGATACTTTTTAAAATTGAAATTACTTTTTCAGATAAAAGGTGAGACTCCATTGTCAGTAGATGAATACTATGAGAAATATTAGTTTTCTTAGCAGAAAAAGTTTCTAACAGAAACTTGGATGCACACAAAGATAAAAAATGTTGACACTGTAGACATGTTGGAAAATAGTGGTTTTTTCCCCTCATTGTTGATCTACTTAAATTATTTAGAGTCAAAATATTCACAATTGATGTTTTTACCATATGTAGAAATATAATGTCTGAAAATAACATCATAAAATGTGGGAGTGGCTAGTGGGAATTGTGCATCCGTAACATTCTTACAGTATACACCAAGTGGTGCATTATTTGAAGATAGACTATACTGCAAGCTCTAGCAATTACAGAAGTTCTCACTCATTATTGATGGTAGGTTCTTGGAAACTGACTTTCAGCAGAATAGCACAAAACCAATTTTACCATTGACTAGTTGATAGAAATTAGTTAAATTCCTATGACATATTCCTGGTTAAAACACCACCAAATTTAAAAATAAAGACCCAATATACATCTAATAATAATCATCATTTGTATTTATTTATCCTCTAACTCCAGTTCAGGATCACACCATTTATGGAATATGGCTAAAACAGTGCTTACAGAAAAATTTAACTGTTATTTTTGGAAAATAGGTAAGGTTTCAAATTAAATTGTAACCTTTCACTTTCAGAAACTAGACAAATAGCAAAGCAATACAGAGTATAAAGATGGAAAACAAGGAGAAGGGCAGAAGTCAATGATAAATTAAAACTGATTTTGTGAAAGATCAATGCAATTGATAAAATGCCGAGTAGATCAGAAAAAAAAGCCATGACACAACTAATAACAAGAATATCAGTACAGATCTTACAGATTCATTAAGAAATGAATTAACTAATTTGACAGGTGAAATGGACAGTTCTTTGGAAGACAGAATGGCTAAAAATCATTGAAGAAACTAAAGAACTGGAAAAATAACTGTCTTTTAAAGAAATTAAATACCTCTCCACAAAGATAATTCCTGACTTAGATGACTTTACTGTTAATTTCTCCCAAATATTTAAGATAAAAATATACCAATCATGAACACTGATATAAGTATTAAGAAAATTTTAGTAGGGCCTCCCTGGTGGCGCAGCTGTTGAGCGCTGCACTGTGGAACTATCGGCAGCACGCGATGCAATTTCGACGCCCAGCTCGGGAATTTGGCGCAGCAGACCTTCTGCCTCGCCCGCTGCTCCCCTCAGCAGTGTATTTCTGATCTGCCTGTTCTGCTCCCCACTCTGTCTCTGGTGAACCTTCTTGCCGCCCCATGCCTCTGGCCTGTACCCCAGCTTGGGTATGTATAAATAAATCTTAAAAAAAAAAAAATTTTAGTAAATTGAATTCAACAAAATAGCCAAAGGATAATAACATGGTAATCAAGTGGATTTTCTCTCAGGAATGCAAGCTTAGTTAACATTTAATAATCAATACAATTCACTATATTAATGAAAAATCATGAACATCTCAATAGACATGGGAAACCCATTTGACATCCATTTAAACTAAAGCTCTTTTGTGAACTAGAAATACAATTTTTACAGACTGATAAAGAACGAATGTTTTAAATCTACAGCTGATGTCATATAATGGTAAAAGGCAGAAGGTTTTGTTCCCAAGTTTGGGAAAAAGGCAAGGATGTCTGCTCTAATGTCTTGTATTCATCGTCATACTGGAGGTTTTCTGCAATGCAGTAAGGCACAAAACAAAACAAAAGCGTACAGGTTGCAAAGGAAAGAATGACGTTTTCTATGTAAATGGTATAGTTTTCTAGAAAAATTCTTCAAAATCTCAAAAAAAAAATGCCACTGACAAGTTACATAGTGTGCCTGCAGGATTCAAAGTCAGTATACAATGATCAATTTTATTTTTGTGTACTTAATAATTGGAAATTGAAATTAATGATGCCATTTAAAGAGGTATCAAAACATAATACTTAGTGGTGAACTTAATGTTGTATATACATACATTGATTTCTCGATGCATACCTGAAAGTTAATATAACATTATAGTGCAAGACCACTTCAATTGACAAAAACCCCACATAGGAGTAATCTAAACAAAATACTTGATTACCTGTACACTGAAAATATGCCAGAATATTGTTGAGTGAAATTAAGTCAGAAATTAATGGAGATATATGCTATGTTACTGAATTATGAGTATTCTTAAGATGTTAATTGTAAATAAATATTTATATATTGGGTCAGTAATTTACAGTCAGTATTCCAGCAGGGTTTGTTTTCGTTTTCTCTAGCTATAATTAACATAAAATGTTGTGTAAGTTTAAGAAATACAATGTAATATATACACATACACTTAGACACTATAAAATGATATCCCAATAAAATTAGTTTGTCATCCATCACCGACACCATTACCTTTGTGTGTGTGGTCAGAGCATTTAGAAACTAATTTCTCAACAAATTTAAGTTTACAATACAGTACTATTAGCCATATTTACCATGGTATATATTAGCTCTCCAGAACTTACCTTCTAGCCAGAAATTTGTACCACTTGACCACCATTTCCCTCATCCTTCAGTCACTGCCAACCACCAGTCTAACCTGTTTCTGTGAGTTCAGCCTGCAAGATTCCTTATGTGAGATCAGAAGTATTTCACTTAACATAATGCCCGCAAGGTTCATGATGTCACAAGTGGCAGGATTTTTTTTTTTAATGACTAGATAATTTCCCATTGTGTATATACACCAAGTTTGTTTTATCTATTTACCCATTGTCAGACTTAAATTGTTTCCATATCTTGGCTGTTGTGAATAATGATGCAATGAACATGGGATTGCATTGTATCTAGTTGTGATAGCGATTTAATTTCCTTTATATATACATATGCACAGAAGTGCCACTGCTGGATCATATAATATTTCTAGTTTTACATTTTGAGAACTTCCATACAATTTTCCAAAATGTCTGAACCACTTGAATTTTTATTTCAAATTTAAATATTGAATTTAAATATTTAAATATGTGGTTATTGGACCATTTGGGTATTTATTAAATCTGTTTCTAGGTCCCATACCAGAATCATTGAATCAATTCTCAGGGTAGTCTGGGAATCCTGTGTGAATTTACACATTGATGTTTTGAGAGTGACAAAGGATTAGAAAATGTAATCATTGGGACTGTGATAAAATTAATACTATTCTATATTAGCTATCTTCAGTGTCTGCAATTTTCAGGCAAAGGAGTTTACTTTCCTGAAATAGATTGTAAGTCAGTGGTATAACAGAATGTGGTGTGCTGTAAATGGAGGCCATATATTTATATCTGGACTTGTCCAAGTTTTATAGAAATAATATGGTATTAAATCAACACTTTCTTTGTCACTTAAAAGGCCCATAAGAAAACAACAGTTATTAGGCAAATGAAACATGAACTTTTCCAGAAAGGGGTTGGTTGCAAAACATTCTGCGTCCAAAGTAGAGGGTATTTTTCAGTTGAGCCTAAAAGAGCAACACTACCAGTTCCACGTCAGTCTTTAGAGAGCCATTTCAAACAGAAGTCCATGTCTGCACTTAGGAAAGACTTGCTTCTCTCATCCCAAAAAGGGCCACGAAAGTTCAGTCTAGGGATATATAGTTGTAAAGAGTTGGTCTCAGAGTTGAATACTAATGTGGTTATGTACTAGACACTGCAAATGGGAATCAAAAACTAGTCTAGAAGAACTAGTAAAAGTATTTTGACGGGTTCCTTTCAGGTTTAATTACAAAGGTTTAAATACAAAGGTTTAATTACAGACTCCAAGAGAGTTAAAAGGGAAGCTCTGGAAGAGCCGAGTTACGTTTGATCGAAAGGACTGAAATGCTTGACAGTGAGCTTGTTACTTCTCTCACAATTGTATTCCCACTGTGTTAAAACAGTTGGAGTATCATTATCAGATTTGAAACAATGGAACTGCGAGGGAAGGAAAAAAGAAAGGGAAAAAAGCTCTTTCTGAAAGAGCCCTTGAGGGAGACAGTGCCGCAGCAGCGACAGCTTCACAGGTTTTCTCAGAAGTTGAGCAGCTCACCTGAGAATTATACTCAAAACCGCAATCTTAGCACCAGGCAGGAGCTAAGCAACTGAACTCAAATACCTGAATATTTTAAATGGAAGGTGCAAAGAAAACGACGTTAGAAAAGAAAGAACAGATTCTCAACCTTTAATTAATTTATCTAGCACATTATTGAGTACCCACTAGATGTCAAGCCTTTTGCTTTCAAATACGAGAAATGAACAAGCTCTGGCTTCTTGGAGTACTTACTTGATCTTGAAGAAGAAACAAGGTAGCTTGAGGGATGGTAGAACTCGCTGAGGATAGTCTGGCAATCCTATGTGAATTTACACATCAAAGTAGGATGTCAAATATTAATACTTGTCAAATATTACTATCTTGGTGGAACACCACAAAGAACACACTATAATGTATACTACTTACAAGATAAAAGGTTCTCCTTTGTGAAATGCCTAGAGGTCACCAGAACCTGCCCAGAAGTCTCTGTGAAGAGATTCTTCTCTGCCTTAGAGGGAGAATGAGAAGACAACTGGATAGCTCAAGGGCTGACATCCTGCCATTAAAAAGACATTAAGGGCCTACCTGGTGGTGTAGGGATTAAGTCTCAGGGCTATCACCACTATGGCCTGAGTTCAGTCCCTAACCAGGGAGCTGACCCACGAATGTTGCAGCAGACCACTCCTGTTTCACCCACTGCTCCCCTTAGTAGTGTATTTCAGTAAATTCACCTGTTCTTCTCCTTACTCTGTCTCTGGTGAATCCTTTCATCCCCTGTATCTCTGGCCTACACCCTAGCTCTTATGTGCATAAATAAATATTTTTAAAAATGAGAGAAATTAAATCAAGAGGACCGGCCCAAAGTTTTGAATCTCAGATTTGTCATGTTTTCTGTCTTAACTCTCACAAATAATCCTGAAAGAAGTCTGTGTAAACACGTACACCAACTGAATACATACGAACCAACTTAACACTTTGTGGTCCACTCACGTATTAGTACGTGGTTTTGTCACCAGTATCAGGTGGCCGCTCACGTATTAATACGTATTCATCTAGTCTCCGGTTTTTCACACCATGGTGGATTTATTTGGAACTATTAGGATCTATTTCTTTGATCGTACTCAGTCTAGAAGCTTTACACATTGTTTTAGTGAAAGTATAAGGTGTTTTATGAGAGATATTACAGTTTTTTTATAATATCCAGTAGTTCAGTGTGTTCCAGTTGTGTGTGTTTTATTGAATGCTTATACCATTCATGCAGTGGCACAGAAAATGGCCGGCCCCAAGGGCTGGTAAATTTAAAGGGCACCAGCACACAAAGTGTTAACCATTGAATAGAGCAATCCTTCTTGATTCCTTTAAAAAGAGTGATTGCATAGTACAGCTCCAGTTAGACATCGCAGTTGAATCCTAACTTTTGTAGTAGTAAAGTCATATTAAGCTCTTTAAAGCTTCCCCTTTTTGTGAAATAGGGATGATGATAAATAATTGTTATTGATGAAGAGAAATATGCTTAAAGTGCTTATTAGTACAATGCTTCATATGTAGCACATTCTCAATAAATGCTTGCAATTATTAAGCTATATATATATACACTAAAAGTCATTCTTTGAGGGAAAGAGGGAAAACAATAAAAGAAGCTAAGTCTGTACACTAGGTGTCAGCATTGTGCTTCAAACAGATGTACACAAATTGCCTACTCAGATTCTATTTATAGGGTATCCGAGTTAAACTGGCTTGGAATAGAAAGATACTTAAGCAGATCTGAGAAACTCGAAATCCTAAAATTGCCAAAGAAAGATATAACAGTGCACTGACTTAGGGTACTACATACCGATTATTTTTCAAACTGACAATCTGTTGAAAATAAAAGAGCTGCCAATCTCATTCAATTCCTGCTGTGTCTACAAACGTAGCCTATCGGAACTTAGAACAATTTCATGTTTGTGTAGGATGTTAGCATTTTTCTTATCTCTGGACCTTAATTCTTGGAGTAATTTTTATGGAAAAGCTACATTTGAATATTTCCTTTTCTACTAATAAGCCATGAAGACAATAAATAATGCATTATTATTACCAACTACACAGGGTCATCAGAAAGACATCTGAAAGGTAAATAATTTTAGAAGAATGTTCTATTTCTAACTCATGATCAAATATTTCTGCTATAATCTTTAAGTGCAAGTAGCTTCTTCACATGATAAGCCACCACCTTGTAGCTCTACTCTTCAAAAATTACAGGAGAAACTCAAAGCTGGTTCTGGGAGCTTGGCTGATGAGGATCAGGCTGTCCTCCATTGATTATCCAAGTAGTTGTGATGACTAGTGTCCTTTAGTCACATGTTGTTGTTAGCAAATGTGTTGTAACTTTGCTTCCAAAGCCCATTTCGTGAGCCAAGAGAAGGTAGGAATGGGTAGGGAGCAGCTCTGAAGCATTTCTTGTTTCTTCAGCACCTCATACACAGAAGCAGATGCTGATCAATTCTGTATACGCAGCTTACCTCCTGGCAGAACCACCATATCGGTAGCTCCCTTTGGTTTAGCATCTTCCAGATTGGCCTCAGGACAAATGACAATATCTTATCTTTACTACACTGGGTCTTTTCCAGCCAGACCCACAATGGTGACCTTAATTCCAGCTCCTCTCTTGACATTACTAAGATGACTGTCTTCATCCCAGCTCCTTTAGTCATGATGACCAGAGCTCTTTTTGAAGCCATTTTTTATATTGTATTTTTAAAAAATCAAACCTTGATTTTCTTCCTACAAATTCAACACTTTGGCCCTTCAGTAGCACTCTTGTTGCTGTGCACTTAATGTCATATCCAAACAATCATTGCCAAGAGCATTGCTGAGGAGCTTTTCCCCTAGAAATTTTTTGACTCCTGGTCTTGTTTGAAGTCTTTAATACAGTTCAAGTTAATTTCTGTGAATGGATATGGGTCTAATTTTATTTTTTCTGCATGTGATCATCCAGTTTTCCCTATTCTAGTTATTGAAGATACTATCTTCATTGAATATTGTTGGCCTTCTTGTCAAATATTAGTTAGCCATCTGTGTGGGAGTTTATTTCTGTGCTCTCTATTCTTTTTTGCTGCTCTCTGTTCTATTTGTCTAATGTGTCTAATTTGGGGGGGGGGTCAGTACCATACTGCTTTGGTTACTATAACTTTGTAGAATAGTTTGAAGACAGGAAATGTGATATTCTTAGTACCTTTCTGGGAGGTAACTTTGAGCTGTATAAAGATCAAGAGCAGAGTCAAAGATACTGTCTCCTGACCTATGTTCCCTGAGAACTCTTGGTGACTGGCTTGTGTGTATGGTATGGTAAGCCGAGTGGCATCACTGTTACCGTGGAAGGCTGGCCTGAGGGGCTAGTGAGTAAGCTATTTCCTCTGGCTCTAGCAAGATAGCAATGCTAAAATAGTGCCTTCTGGATCTGGCTCTAGTAAGGTAGAATATAAGTGTGACAATGGTGCCCATCAGTGCCTCAGTCCCTGGAGAGAGTTTGAATTAACACTCTCCTGGCAGTGAGTCACCTTTTAGTATGTCTTAGGGGTTTTTCAAATTTCTGTTTTTGTACTGGGTCCCACTCACAGGGTGAGTGAGTCTATATGCTTGCTCTTTAAGAGCAAACTTTCCATTCCCCAGTGCCTCTTGGGTCTCCTGGTACCACTGGTTTTCAAAGCTAGAAGTACTGTGGGGAGTGTTTCTTTGATGCATGTCCCAAAGGTTGGGGTGTCTGATGTAGGCATAATCCAAATACTACTCATGGAACATATCTGTATTTGTGAGATCCCTCCCAGTTGTTTTTTTTTAAAGATTTATTTATTTATGCATACAAGAACTAGAGTGTTAGCCAGAGGTGTGGGGTGGTGAGAGGATTCACCAGAGACAGAGTGGGGAGCAGAACAGGTAGATCTACTGAAGTACACTGCTGAGGGGAGAAGTGGGCGAGTCAGTAGAGGTCTGCTGCGCCATGTGGGAAGCTCCCTGGCCGGGATTGAACTTGTGCTGCAGTGGCTGTGGATAGCTTCATAGTGCTGAGACTTAACCTGTTGGGCCACCAGGGAGGCCCTGAGAGCCCTTGCAGTTTTCTGCCCCAAGGGTGGTAAGAATATATCTTTATCCCTCCTACATATTTTGGTATGGTCCTTTTGTTCCTTATTGTGGAGGAGCTGTTTAGTCACTTCTTAAATCTTTTTCAGGGAGAATATTCCACAGTATAGCTATACATTTCCTATGTCCAATGGAGGAGGTGAGTTTAGGCACTTCCTATGTCGTCATCTTAAACCTCCAAGTAAAAGGTAATTTTTAACTTAGAAAATTGTTTAATGAGATATCAATAGTAATACCATCTTTATTAATGCCTTTTGAGTGAATTCAGTGCATCTAGGGAATGGAAACATCATAAAGTACTAGTGTACTAGCAGAGTACTAGAAAATACTAGAGCATTCTCTGGAGTATCAGAAAGATCATGTGCTATGGACTAAATGTTTATGTGCTTCCACCCCAAATCCATATATTGAAATTCTAACTCCCAAAGTGATGGGATAAAAGGTGGGATCTTTGAGGGGTAATTAAGTCCTGAGGTGGAGCCCTCAGGGATAGAATAAGTGACCTTATAAAAAGACATGAGAAGTTGCTTCCTCTCTCTTCTCCACCTTGTGAGGATTCAACAGGAAAATAGCCATCTGCAAACAAGGAAGCAGGACTTCACTAGACATCAAGTCTGCTGGCACCTTGACCTTGGACTTCCAGTTTCTAGAAGGCTAAGAAATAAATACTTGTTTTTAAGTCACCCAGTTTATGTTATTCTTGTTATAGCAGCTTGAGCTGATTAAAACACAATGTTAATTTGTACAATCTCTCTTTTGGACAATCTCTCTCTTGTCTTTTGGACAAGGATAAGGCAATTAAAACTACTATTTCTCTCTTAGTTTAAAACATTACCCTTAGAAGACTTCATTAAAGAAAGAGAGGAGTGATGACTCAGAAGCTTTACATTTCAGCTGAAATTGGAAGGTTGTTCCGGATTCATTGCAGGATAAGTAAGACTCTGACTCCCTTACCCTTTTGTTATTTTTGCCTCTACTCTTTCATTTTAACCATTTTAATATATTATATATATTAATATATGATATTAATATTTATATACTATATATTATATATAAATATTGTATATTATATCATATATATTATATATTATATCATATATATGATATATAATATATAATTGATATATATTAATTTAATCGATTAATCAATTAATATAATTTATATATATTAATTAATATATATATATAATGATATATAATATATAAATTATATATTATATCATATATATAATATATGATATAATATACTATATTAGTATATATCATATATGTTATAATATATGATATATAATATATAATATATAAAATAATATATAATATATAATAAATATATATATAGTATATTAATATATACCAGCATTTTCTAAAATGTGAAAGACACATTTAATGCATCTAATTCATTATCACATCTTGTTGTGCTTGTAAAACACTTATATATCCTTGCTACATGCCAGATTTTAGACATTAAATATTTAAGATACATTAAATTCTCAAATCGGGAAAAACAAGTTGTATTTCCATATACCAAGCAAAAAGCAATTGGAAATTAAAACAAAATACCATATACAATAGCATATAAATATAAAATACTTAGGATTAAATCTGACCAAATATATAAAAGACCTGTACATTAGAATTTACTAAGTATTACTAACAGAAATAAAGAAAATGTCAACAAATGGAGAGAAATACCTGTGTATGGGCTGGAAGACTCAATATTATTTAGTTGAATCAATTATCTCCAAGTTGACCTAGACAGTCAAAACAATTCCAATCAAAATCTCAGCAGACTACTTGGGTAGAAATTGAGAAGCTTATTCTAACATTCATATGGAAATGCCAAAGTCCTAGAATAACTAAAATTACATTAAAAAATAAGAAAGTTGGGCCTGTACCTGTACGCTCCAGCTTAATGGATTTTAAACATCATTTTTAAGCTACAGTAATCAAAACAATGTGGTATTGGCATGAAGACAAACAATTACATCAATGGAATAGAATACAGAGTTCTGAAATAGATCCATACATATATGAACAGTTGAGTTTTTACACTGGTGCAAAGGCAATGCAATGGAGAAAGAATAGCCTTTTCAGCAAATGGTACTAGAATAATTAGACCTCTATCTATATCTCTACCTATCCATCATTCATATTCTTTCTGTCTGTCTATCTATCTAGGAATTTGGGTCCATATACAAAAACTAACATATACAAAAACTAACTCAAAGTGAATCACAAACCTAAATGAAAACTTAAAACTATAAAAATTCTAGAAGAAAGCATGGAAGAAAATCTTTGTGATCTTGAGCCAGGCATTATTTCTTGAAAAGACACCAAAATCAGGATTAATAAAAGAACAAATTGATAAAGCATCAAAATTTAAAACTTCTGCTCTATCAGGAGAGATTGAAAAGAGAAAGTCTTTGGAAAGGGATACATGTGATAAAACTTGTTTCCAGGATATGCAAAGAACTCAATAATAAGAAAATAAGAAAATAAATAGCCTAATAAAAAATGAACAAAACAGTTTACCAGTGAAGGTATATGAATGGAAAATATTTACATGTAAAAATACCTAATATGATTACTTATTAGGGATATGAAATTAAAAATTGTAATGAGATAACACCACACACCTATTAGAATGACTATAGATAAAAAGATTGACCGTATCAATTATTGGAGAGGATTTGGAAGAATACGAACCCTCAAATATGGCTGGTGGAATATAAAGTGGTATAAGTCACTTGAAAAACAGCTAGCTACGGGCCTCCCTGGTGGCGCAGCGGTTGAACGCTGCGCTGTGGAGCTGTCGGCAGTGCGCGAATTGAGTTCAACACCCAGCTGGTTCAACACCCAGCTGGCGAGAATCCCACATGGTGGGGCAGACCTCTCCTACCTCGCCCGCTGCTCCCCTCAGCAGTGTATTTCTGATCTGCCTGTTCTGCTCCCCACTCTGTCTCTGGTGAACCTTCTCACCGCCCCAAGCCTCTGGCCTGTACCCCAGCTTGTATGCAAAAATAAATAAAAATTAAAAACAAAAAAACAAAAAACAAACAGCTAGCTACTTAAAATGTTAACTATATATCTACTTGTGATCCAGCCATTCTACTTCAAGATATTTATTTTGCCAAGACAAAGGAAATATGTAAAGATTTGTTTACAAAAACAAACAAAAGCTTTATTTAAAGTTCCAAAAGGTAGTGAACCCAAGTTTCCATTAACAGGTGGCCATCATCATTTGGCCAAACAAATGATAGTATATCTATACCATGCAATACTACTCAGCAATGAAAGACAATAAACTGTTGATACCATCAAGAAAGGTGGCGCCTGAATTATGCTGAGTGTAAGAAGTCAATCTTAAAATTTTGAGTATATACTATTTGGTTCCATTCTATAAAATTCTAGGTAAAGAAAACAAGTCTAACAGCAGGTCAGTTTGTTTGGAGAAGGGAGGGAAAAAGAGGGATGGAAGAACAGAAAAGTCCAGGGAAGTTTTTATATATCTCCAAAAGGGCAGATTTATTATAAAAAGGGGAAGGGAAGGAGAGGATGCTTGCACAGACACAAGCAGGTAGAAAGAGCTGCCCCCCAGAGGGACAGGTTTGTTAAAAGAGAGGCCTTGGCCTCACTGGTGGTGCAAGGTTTCAAGTCTTAGCACTAGCAAACTACTGCCAGCCACTGGGGCACCAGCCACTGCAAATTCAATCCCCAGTCAGGGAGCTGACCCACATAGCGCGGTAGACCTCTCCTGTCTTGCCAACTGCTCCCCTCAGCAGTGTATTTCAGTGGATCCGCCTGTTCTGCTCCTCACTCTGTCTCTGGTGAATCCTCACCTCCCCAAAACCTCTGGACTACCCCCCAGTTCTTGTATGCATCAATAAATAAAAATAAATCTCAAAAAAACTAAAAAAAAAAAAAAAGAAAAGAGGCAAGCTGCCTCTGCTGCTTTTCAAAGGGAGGAGTTTTTGAAGGCAAGCACCTGCATAGCCACAGGCAGGCAGGAGAGCTGCTGCCAGGGAAGTTTTTTCAGGTTCTCTTTTTCGAGAGAGTTTTCAATTGGCTTATTACATGCCAAATGCTGTCTATCTATCAACTCACTTAATTTTCACAACAACCCTGCAAGATAGGTATTTATCCCATTTTACAGGTGAGAAAACATGCCTAAAGAGGTATTAAGATTTGTGCAAAGCAACCCAGTTTAGTGATAGTACTAAAGCCCAGTGCGCTTATTTAACAGCTGTTAAACATTTTGCCTTTCAGTCATACTTATCCACTTCAGTCCCTCATTCAATGTCTTCCTGCCCCAACTCCCCAAAAGGTGTCCTGGCCTGGTGAAAGTACTAATTCAAAGGGATTTATTTGCTAATACAAATCGGTGGATGTAATCTCTTGCTCTAGTTGTCTCATCCCTAGGATGTCATATAGAGAGTTTGCCAGCTGGGAAAAGATATAGTTTGCCAGCTGGGAAAAGATGCAAAGGACTCCATAGTATCAATGAGTACAGTGTGTCCTCATAAAACTGGTGTTTTAAAAACAACTACATTTTACTGGTAGAATTAAATAACCAAAAATTGAGGCTAATTTTTGCAACTGAACGAATGGAGCTGCATTAATTATCTATGAAGCTTTTTCAGAAGTGGTCCGTAGTCTAAACTTCCAAAGAAAAGCAAGAAGAGTACAGTATGCAATGTTCTCTGGGGAGGATTCCGTATTCTTTAGGAGCAGTTATGATACTGAATTATAGTATGGTTTTACTCTTTAAAAAGCTCTTTAAAGCCACAGAGCAGAACATTCTGGCCCAGCTCAGAGCACCAGGACTACATAGTGCATCAACTTTTTTTTCCCTAACAAAACAAAGCAAACTAATAATATTTCCTGTAAAACAGAAAACTGTAAGTCTGGAGAATAGTGTGAGAAACAATGTTAAAAGGACAATTTTAGATTTTGTAAAAATTGCACCTTCATTTAGCATTTGAATTATGTGAATTGAATGTGTTTTAGATTTCACTCATTTCTATAGCCCTAGGCCCAGGTCTAGAAGAATTACAATTCCACAAAAGTCTTTCTTTTGTTATCCACATTTAAGTTAAGAGTGACAGGTGCAGTAGGATTCCCTTTCTGATCTGAATGGACATACAAACATAAATGGACATGCAGTGTGCCCAAAACTGTTAGCATCACTTAGAAATAAGCTTAGATTTCACTGCAACAAATGTAAAACTTATATAATAAAGGATTTGGGACTTAAAGTGGTTTTAAAATTTCAAAGTGTTTAATGTGACAAGCTTTTATTACCTTAGAATTAATTTTGTTCTAGGTGTTCAAAGCACCTTTTTTTTCCCCCAGAGAGACAGAATTGGTTTTTATGATGGTAACTCTTTAACAGATGGGAAAATTGATATGTGTTGTTACAACATGAACTCTCTACTAGCTCTAACTGTTCGTTTAATCCATGACTGTTAAGTGACTTGATTCTGCTGCAGCTGTAGAGTAAGGAGCCCAGGCTTTGGAGTTAGGTACTGCCACTTACGTATTTTGGCCTTGGGAAAATCACTAGTGATTTTAAAATTTTACAAATTTAATGTGAATATAAATCACCTAGAAATCTTGTTGAAATGCAGATTCTGCTTCTGATAATTTAGGGTAAAGCCTGAGGTTCTGCTTAAAAAAAAATTATTTATGTATACAAAAACTGGGGTGTAGGCCAGAGGTACAGGGGGTGAGACAGAATAGGGAGCAGAACAGGTGGATCTACTGAAATACACTGTTGAAGGGAGCAGCGGGCGAGTCAGGAGAGGTCTGCTGCGCCATGTGGGTTGGCTCTCTGGCTGGAGTTCGAACTTAGGTTGCAGTGGATGGCTATGGCTTGATAGTGCTGAGACTTGAACCCCTGTGCCACCAGGGAGGCCCCAGGTTCTACATTTTTAACGCAGATGCTGGTGGTCTGAGAACACATTTTGAGCAGCAGGAAACAATTCAATCTTCAGTTTTGTCATCTATAAAATGGTGACGCAAATTACTGGTTGAGAAGATAGGAACATTAAGTGAGTCAGCGAGGTGAAGCATCTGACATACAGAAGGATGACCACAAATAGAAATGGCTGTCTCTTCCTTTTCTCCTATTTTGTTCCCACCCAGCTTGATAGCTTACTCAACTCAAAGTTTCCTCAGCCCCGTAATCAGGTTCATGAGGGAAAGGCATATATGAATTATTGAGTCCACCTCTGTCAGCTTTCCCCAATCAGTGTATTATGTTATATCCAATGTTCTATGGGAAATCTGCGACAAATGTGAATGCTTAAATTTGAATTGAATGGTGGAGGATTATTAGGACACTGGTGGTGGGTGTGAAAGCCTTTATTTATAGAGGTTTGAACCTGTATCCCTTAAAACAAATACAGTGGTGTAAACCAACTTTACCTCAATAAAAAAAAAAAAAAATTATATACCTATATGCAGCTTGTGGTTGTTATATTGGAAAACACTGCTCTAACTAATGTTATCTCATATTGAATTGACCTAAACATAAAACTCTTTGCATATGTCTAAAAATGTAAAATAAATAAAATATATAAGTAAATAACAAAAAACTGAATTGACAAACAACTTGCTCAAAATAACTCCAAACATTTACTTAATTATGAATGAAAAATGATTATTTGGAATCTTAAAAATAATTTTTTTTGGAATTTAAAATATTCTTTTAAAACACTTTAAAAATAAGTTTTTTAAAAAATAAATGTTCCATTTATTTAGCAACAAAAGAATTGGCAGCGGTATTCCAGAAAATTGAAACATAAACTAAAGGTTCTAATCTTAATATCAAATAATTTAAAATTCAATTCACAAACTATTCCAGCAAGAAGAAGAGGGGACATTTTCCAACCTAGCCTCTGAGGCCAGTTTTACCCTGTTACCAAAGGCAAAGATATCATCAGGAAAGAAAACTAAAGGCCAACCCCTTATGAATGTATTGGCAAAAGTCATTCTCAACAAATATCCTAACAAACTCAACCTACAAAAAAAAAAAAAAAATAGATAAAAAGCTCTTTGACATTAGCCCCAGTGATATCTTATGGACTCACCTCTAACAGCAAGAGAAACAGAATATTAACACATGGGACGACGTCAAACTAAAAAGCTTATGTGCGGTCAATCAAACCATCATTAAATGAAAAGGCAACCTGATGAATGGGAGAAGATATCTGCAAACGATATTAGACATGGGGATAAAAGCCAAAGTATATAAACAACTCATACAACTCAAGAAAAAACATACAACCCAATTTTTAATGGGTAGAAGATCTAAATGGAAATTTTACCAAAGTAGACACAGACCCCTGACAAGATGTTCTCCATTGCTTATTATTAGGGAAATGCAAATGAAAATGGGATTTCAACACTTTCTGACACAGGTTAGAGTGGCTATAAAGAAAAAATCAAGAAAGAATGAATGTTGGCGAGAATGTGGAGAAAAAGGAATCCTTCTAAATCATTAGTGGGAAAATAAATTGGTACAGCTACTGTGGAAAATAGTATGGAAGATCCTCAAAAAATTAAAGAGAGCTAACATATGATCTAGCAATTGGAGGACTATAGGTGTCATAGTCTTGGTGGTGGGTGTGGTGTGGTAATAGTACCTGATGGGGGAGACCCTATACCTCTAAAGCACAAACAGCATTTGTTACCTCAAAAAAAAAAAAAGAAAGAAAAAACCCAAATAACACCCCACTAATTTGAAAAGCTATATGCATGCCTATGTTCACTGCTGCACAGTTTATAATAGCCAAGATATGGTAACAACGTGGTTTGCATATTTTTTCCTTTAATCTTTGGCATTTTGTTTTTTTTCTGAGAATATAACTTGAAACATTACAGAGCCAATAATTATATAAAGTATACCTGTAAACACTGTATAGTGTTATATACATTCACAATGTATATACATGTTAATGTAGATGATGGATGAGTGGATTAAGTAGATGTGGTATATACACGGATGGAATATTAGTCATAAAAAGATGAAATATTGCTATTTTTGGCACATGGATGGAACTAGAGGGGATTATACTAACTGTAATATGTCAAAAGGAAAGAAATATTGTATGACTTCACTCATTTATGGAATATAAGTAATAGCTAAAGTGATAAACCAAAAACAACAAAAACAAACCCTTAGACCCCAACAACAGAGTGGTGATTAGTAGAGGGGGAAAAAGGGGAGAGGGTTAGGTTGGTGGAGGATGGTGATTAGACATTTGGTGGTGGGTGTGCTGTGAAATACACTATTGCTGAGGTGAGAAACTGTACATCTGAAACCTATACAGTGTTTCAAATTAGTATTACCTCAATTAAAAGAAAAGAAGGAATGAGTGCCTTTTATACACTTTCCCTATTGTCCCCTATCTGCCAAATGGATGCTGCCGGCCACGTTGAAACTATATGTTGATGATGGTGGAGCCAAAAATTTGAAGGAAGTCTGGATCCTGAGCCACCACTTGGAAAAGAACATTCTAGTTCTATTACACAAGAAAGAAATAATCATTTATTGTGTTAGAGATTGAGACTGGATGTTTATTATTGCAGTATAGCTCAGCCTACCTTGACTTACACAAGACCTACCCTTCCTGCAGTCTGATATATCCTAGGTACATCACACAACTCTGATCTCCCAATCCCTACTCCCATCCCCCCACTTCTGCCTCCTCCTCTCTCAGATCATTGGCTTAATGTAAGTTTATTACTGTAGAAATAAGATATATTCCAAAGGTCAATTTAGGAGGGCAATGTTTCAATTGAGATTTGGGGTTTCAACTGGGATATTAACTGAGAGTTAAAGGCTATTGTAGCTGGCAAGTTCAAAAAGGGAGACAAAAAGGATCTAATCTTATACCTTATTAAACTAGAAAAGAAAAGACAAAATTAAAAGCCAATAGAAGGAAGGAAATAATAAAGATTAGGGCAGAAATAAATGAAATAGGTATAAAAAGTCCAAACGATTAATGAAACCCAAAACTGATTCTTTGAAAAAATTAAACCAGACAAACTTCTAGCTAGGCTCACTAAGAAAAAAACTGCAGAAGACTCTAAGGAATAGAATCAGAAATGAAAAGAAGTTACGACAGGCATCTCAGAAATACAGAGGGTCATGAGAGACTACTATGAACATGTATTACCAATGAATTGGATGACTTAAAAGAAATGGACAAACTCTTAGACGCATACAACCTAAGGAGACTGAATCTGGAAGAAATAGAAAACTTGAACAGACCAATTACAAGCAAGGAAATTGGAACAGTAATCAAAAATTTCCCCAAAAACAAAAGCCTAGGAGCAGATGGTTTTACTAGTGACTTCTACCAAACCTTTGAAGATGAATGAATATCTCTCATCAATTTCTTCCAGAAGTGGGCGAAATCTCACCTTCTTCTGCTTGATGGAAATGAAGGCTCCTGCAGGTGGGCGTGTGTGGTCTTCGGGAGGTGAGCCAGGCAGATGGTGGGCGAGTGGGAGATCCCAGCCTCCTTTCCTCTGACTGTCAAGGATGGCCACTGCTTCCTGTCAGCCGTGGGTCCCTCTGCGGTGCAGGTCTCAGACGTCTGGCATGACACGTTCCGCAGAGCTGCGATACGCAGGCTGGTGAGCAATTCTAGCTTGGAAGCGCGACAGAACGTCCAAGGTCAGGCATGCAAGGACTTCAGCTGGGCTGCCCTCGTCCTAAACTCTCTGAAGTTGAGGCAGAGCACTGGCTCATGGAGGTTCTCTCAGTTTCTATCTTCTCTTGGGAAATGGGTTTTACATCCACGCAACAAATAGGAGATTTAGCGTGGAAACTCTCATAGCCGCCTAAGAGGAAGTAGACTTGTGGGTCCGGGGGCAGCGAGGTGAGTACCTGGCTCTCCTTGTTCAGCTTTTGCCAGTGACAGTTGCCCTGGTCAACCTCCACAGCGATGGCGGAAACATCCCCGGTTCCCAGCAAACCTGCAGGCCAGCAGCCTAGCAGTCAGCATAGATCACTGCGCCTGCGCTGCGGAGTGGTACCAGCTGGGGCGAGGCGCGCATGCGCCTTGCTGCCGAGGCTAGGGAGCCGCTGAGGCCTGGTAGTGCCTGCGGTCTCGAGTCGCACTGCCTGCGCAGTGCTACGTCTCTTTGCGGAGCCTTGATGCGGAGCCTGGCGTCTTTCCAGTGACGTGACGTTCATGCCCCACCACTTAGCGGCCTCGTGCCAAGAACTTTGCAGGTACCCACTTCCGGGTGCGGGGTGATGAGGTACGGGAGGGTGACCTGAGGGCAGCCGCAGACTGGCCTACTGGAGCACGTGGCATGCAAGACAGTTTTAAAGTCTTTATCTAGTGCATCTGCTATTAAGTCTTCTTTAGGGACAATTTCTGTTGATTCATTTTTCCCATTGAATGGACCATACTTTTATGTTTCTTTACATGCTTTCTGAACAACAATTTTTTTTTCTTGAAAGTGGATGTTTGAATGTAATGATGTGGTATCTCTGGAAAGTGGATTGTTCCCCTTCTCCTTCCCTCCTTCCACATGTATATGTTTTTAAATGTGTTTAAATTGTTGTAGGCTGTGTGAAAGCTCAGCCGGAGGTGCAATTTAAGGTCTTCCTAGGTCTTTTATGAGGCTGCACCTTTCCTTGAGTCTGCAAAGTACTTTCTGATTTTTCCTGTCTGTTCAGTTGTTTTTGAATGTCCTAATCTTTAATGTCTGGCTCCTAAAAAGGGAGAGTGAAAAATGAAAACAGTTAAAAAATGAGCACAGACTCATATTCCCTAGAAATCACTTTAGCCAGAGAGGCTTGAACAATGATGGTTGGTGGTGTAAGAACAGTGACTGCCTGTCAGTGTTTATTGTGATCAGTTGCAACAATCGGAATCAAAGGACAGGATTTCTTTTGCCCATCCTGGCTCTTAGGAGCTGGGTGGAGACTGTTCCAGGAATACATGCACAGTTGCCTGCCATGTGGCCGGGTGTGGGAGATGAGTAGTTAATACTGTGTTAAGAGCTGAAGTTGATTAAAGTTAAGCACCTCTCACCATTCAAGATTTTCGCTGCAGTTGCAAGCCTTCAATAAACTCGAGTTTCAAAATACTTACATCAGATAGATGCTGCCACAGTTGTGTTAGTGGAGAGACACATTCCTTGGTTCTTCCAACTCACCTTCCTGCCCCCAATCCCTTGGATACAATGCTATGCTTTATTAATTACTATAATCTTTTATTAAACCTTGAAATTGTTAGTGCTAACTCCACAACTTTGTTTTTATTTTTCAGAGTTGTTTCTGCTAGTGTGTGTCCTTTGTATTTTAGTAGAATATTAGTATTGGTAGAATATTAGCTTGTCAATTTCTATAAAAATGTCTACTGGGAATTTGGGGAAAATTTGGCATCTCAACAATATCAAATGGTCTAACCCAGAAACGAAATGTATTTCTGCATTTACTCGCATCTTTTTTAATTTCTCGTAGCTGTTCTTTTATTTTTTTAGTGTAAAAGTCTTCACATCTTTGGTCAGATTTATCCCTAAGTATTTCGTATTTTTTGATGATATTATTTTGAAATTTAAATATTGATTGTTAGTTGTTAGTAAATAGAAGTACAATTTATTTTTGTATATTTCTTTTGCATACTGGTAGAATCTGTTAGCTCTAGTAGCTTTTTTGGGTAGATTACACTGGATTTTCTACATGGGTGATCACATCAATGTCAATTAAAAACATTACACTTCTTCCTTTCCAATCTGTTTGCTTTTAATTTTTTTCTTGCCTTGTTCCATTCACTAGAAACTGCAGTACCATTTTGAATAGAAGTTGTGAGAGCAGATGTCCTTGCCTTATTCCTGATTTTAGGGGCAAGGCATTCAGTCTTTCACCATTAAATACGCTGTTAGCTGTAGGTTTTTTAGGGGGTGCTGTTTATTAACTAAGGAAATTTTCATCTTATCCTAGTTTTCTGAGAGCTTTTTAAGAACAAACACACACAAGAAATCAGACATTTCAAGAAAGAAAAACTACAGCTCAATCTCTCTCATAAACATGCATGCAAAAATTCTAAACAAATTAACAAATACCAAAAGTCCAACAATATGTAAAATTGGTAATGTATTGTGATCAAATGGGACATCTTTAAGGAAAGAATTTGATTCAAAAATTAATCAAAAATTGGGCCACCCTGGTAATGCAAGGGTTAAAGTCTCAGCACTATCAGGCTATCACCAGTCACTGCTATATGGGTTTGATCCTCAGCCAGGGAGCTGACCCACATGGCGCAGCAGACCTCTCCTGTCTCTCCCACTGTTCCCCTCAGCTGTGTATTTCAGTACATCTGCCTGTTCTGCTCCCCGCTCTGTCTCTGGTGAACCCTCTCGCCGCCCCACGCCTCTGGCCTGTACCCCAACTTGTATGTATAAATAAAAAATAAATCTTTAAAAAAAATAAAAAAATAAAATATCAATAGTGCCCAAAAAGGCCTCCAAAGAGGATGTCTCCAGATACAGATCTCAGACAAAGCTGTCTTCCAAAGTAGCTGGGATACATTAAAGGCTAAGCCAACTTAGTTTGAAACAATGTGAATAGGGGGCTTCAGCCCCCTGGAGAAAGATACCTCCCAGAATCTTATTGGTACCATAGTGTGAATATATAAGCCATGGGGGGAAAGGACGGGAGAGGAGAGGAAACATAAATGGTATATCCTGGTAGGAAGCATCCTGATACTGAGGCAGGATGGAGAAGAGAAATTCTGTATTGTGAATTGTATTGTGTATCGTGGTTGTTTAACTTTGCTATCTAATGAGTAGACGCTATGGCAACTCCTCCTCACTCCCACTACCCTCCTCCGCACCATAGTTAGCTCAAAATTACCTTGGAGCCCTCTCAACTGAAACTTCCTGAAAATTGCTGATCCAGGAAGAACTCATGTCATTCAAAATAAATAATCATAAAAAAGGAACAAGTTCACAATCTGTATTATGACACAAAAAATGAGGACAAGAACAGGGAAAAAAGATGAGGATCCTCCCAAGAAAACTGTTGGCACTGACTAAACATGTCACCAGGATTTCATAGAACTCATTCAGTAACTCATAATGCTCAAAGAAATTACAAGCATTTAGGGAGGAAGATATAAAACTTAGAGGATGATAGAATTGATAAAGATAAAAGCAGCAGGTAATATAAATATCAAGATTTCTTATCTTTTATAGATTGGAGTCAAAGATATATAAAAACACAGAAAAAGCAATCGACGTCCTTGTAAAGGTGTATGTATCAAATAACTCTGTACACAAATATGTAAATATATGTGTCTAACATTATATAGGCTTCAAGTGTAGAGCCTTTTAAATCAATATCTGTAAATACTGCATTATGTTTACCACTGGATTTCTAGCTTTAATTCCATCATTATTCACCCCATTTGCCTTATTTATGCACCCCTGCTTCCTCCTTCCCTTTTGCTAAAAGTGTTTTGTTCTTAAGTCTACAAGTTTGTTTTTTTACTTACTTCATTCTTTTCTTTATCTCCCACATATTAGTGAAATCATAGTGCTTGTCTTCATCTGTTTGATTTATTTCACTAAGCATAATTCCTTCTAGTTCCAGCCATGTTGTTGAAAGTGGTGGCATTTCATCTTAATTTTTTATAGCTGAGTAATAGTCTATTATCTACCTACCTATCTATATGTTTCATATCTTCTTTGTCTATTCATCTGTTGTCTGGCACTTAGGTTGTTTACAATTTTTGGCTATTTTGAATAATGTTGTGATGAACATGGGGGTTTGTATTCTTTGGAAAAATCACCGGAAGTGGGATTACTAGATCATATGGTATTTCTATTCATAATAATTTTGAGGAATCTCCTTACTGTTCCTGTAGTGGCTGCACTTATTTGGTTGCCCAGCAACTGTGTACAAGCATTCCCTTATGATTTTGATGGGGACTGCATTGAATCTATATTTTGCTTTAGGTATAGTCACCATTTGTTCGTGTTAATTCTTCCAATTCATGAGCCAGGGATATCTTTCCTTTTTTTTTTTTTTGGTGTCTTTTCAGTTCCTTTCTGTTGTGTCTTAGAGTTTTCAGTGAATGGCTCTGTTACTTCCTTGGTTAAATTTATTCCTAGGTATTTTGTTCTTTTGGTGCTATTGTAAATGGGAATTTAAAAAAATTTCTCTCTGATAGTTCATTGTTTGCATATGGTAATACAACCTTGTAACTAATGTTGAGGAACATATTACCATGCACCTTAGAGATTTAAGGAAGCCATTTATTATTTCTCATGAGCCTTTGCATTGCTTAGGTCATTCTGATCATCTGGGCTTGGCTTCCTCACGTGTCTCTAGTTAACTAACTGGGTGACTTTGGCTGGGATGATTCAACTCATCTTCATGAGATTGTCACTTCCCCCGGTGACTAGCCTGGTCATGTTCTTATGTCCCATAAAATAGAAATGAGAGAGCCTGGAACACACAAGTACTTCTTCAGGTTTCTATTTGCATCAACTCTTCTAACGTTCATTGACTAAAATAAGTCATATGGCTAAACCCAGATTCAAGGGAAGGAGAAGAGTCACCATTTATGTATCAATAGAAGAACCTGCAGAATCCAGGGGCAAAGGAAGGGGGAGGTGAAGAATTGGTGGCAGGAATTCAATCAGTAATCTAAAAGTATAAAGATAAGTGCTGTAAGAACTAAGCAAATAATACGATGTTCAGTGAGGAATACCTTTCTTCTTATGCCTCCTAATGTTCCAGTTGGCTGAAAAAGCACAGAATGAAAGAGAAATGGGACCATCCTGCTTGGCTTAAACCAATCATGAGTCATACTTTTGGGGATGGAAGAAAAGGGTCCATTTAGAGTAGCAGCAAATCCAAAAAATACTCAGAAATAAACTTTAAAAGTATAGTTATTTAAAAGAAATTTTAAATGCTAGGATGCAATTGTATTAAATTGAAGGACACAAAAGAAGATTTTAGTAAATGGAAAGGCATACTTTATTCTTGGATATTAAGGCTCAATTCCATAAAGATACCATTTTGTAAATTAATCTATAAATTTAATGTGATGCCAGTGAAAATGCAGAAAGGAAAATTAAAATCAGAGATATTTAGAAGGAAAGGGACACATGCAGGAATAGAAAAAAAACATTCAAAATTTGAAATCTGACTTTTTCTTCGTGAGAGGGGAATGGGAATCAACTATTAATCCACTAGAATCATTTACATAACAACAGAAAAGTATCATTTGCATTGCTATTAGTTAACAATTTATCTAGTCGTAAAATAGCTCAAAGAGATGGAAAGGCTGAGGTTACCTGGTGAATTCAACACCCATTAATCCTTTCCCCATTCATTTCCAAGCTTTCAGTAGTTTTTCTGACAATCTCCCCCATCATATGCTTAATGATAATAAAAAAACTAATATTAGAACTACCAAAAAAATGCTCGAAGAGAGAAAAATTATTTTGATCACAAGATAAAACTGACGCATGTTAAAAAACAAATTGAGTAAATTTCAAAGATTTTATTGGTTTTATTCAATGATTCGTGAACAAGGCAGCATTCATTTAGCAGAGAGAAAGGAGCTGCAAAGAGTTTACAAAATGAAAGACTTCTGTGGGGGGGGGCGGCAAGATGAGCAAAGAGCAGGCCCTTTCAGTAAGGTCACCTTCCTCTGGGGGAAGGGGGGAGGCAGAAGGGATGTTTATAGTGGAACAAACCCCCATATAGAAGGTAGCTTAGCCCATGTGCAGGGCAGGAAACTGAAGTAGATAACAGAGGTGGGAAGCAACCAGGTCAAAGCTACTGCCTGTTTCGCGCTGTGGCTCTGAGTAAGTCATTTAGCTGCTTTCAGCTTTATTTCCCCATCTGGAAGGTGCGGGCTGTAATATGTGATATCTCCACTTCACGGGCTTGTTCTGAGGACCACAGGAGATTGTGAGTTTAACTGATTACTGTTTGAGAGATGTGGTAACAATCCAGACCTTTGGCTTCAGTGGGCTAGAGCTCCAGACAGTGGACCCTAGTGGCACATGGGACTGCCCTTCACACCTTGTCTTTTCCTCACCCCTTCCCAGCACAGACACACAGTCTCTATGACCCGTCCACCCCTTCCACTGCCCAGGCTTCTGCCTGCCAAACCCTCCAACAGGCCACTTTCCAAACAAAAACAATTAGGAAAACTTTTAGAGTTGAGACCCCTGACTAGGCTGGGCCCCATTGTTGGTAATATATACATAAAATGCTTCAGAATTACTTCTTAAAGTTATTACTTTTCCCCTAAATGGAATTTTTCCTGGAAGGCCATAAAAATAGAAGGGATTAAATTTTTTACTGGGTTGATCAGGTTACACATCCTCTGGCTTGATAGATCACAAACAAACAACGTAAAAGTAAAAGCCATTTAAACAGACTCTTTTTGCCAGGGGTCTTCTTAACACATCATAAAACATTAGGACATGGCAAGTAAGAGATTGGAATCAGCTGTGCCTGTAAACTCTTGCCTGCTCACTCACAGCCTGTGCGTTCAAGGTGGGAGAAAACTTGAAGGACACACGTTGTGTAAATAGTCCTTATGAGCCAGCAAGAGTGTACTCTGGGTCTGTGTTAACCTTTGGTCTGAACTCCTCTCAAGGAGAATTGGAGTCTAGCTTGCTTTGGATTTTGTTCTTTGTGATATTTTTGAAGATTTATCAAGCAGGGCCATGTCATGATAATTCGTGCCTGGTTGGTAAAGTGAAGGAAAAGGAAGGAACAGATGTTTGGAAGAAAGACAAGGTCAAGATTGAAATTTTCTTTGAGCATTGAGAAGTCTCCCCACCAATAAAAATTAACTGGTGACAGTATACAAGAAGACAGAGCAACATATCTGAGAGAGAAGAGAATTGCCTCTAATAAATTATTTAGCCCTACTGTGTGCCTGGAGGTCAACTATTCCCTTTTGTAAGGATCTCAGTTGGGACAGACATTATGGTACTTGTTTGTGGGGTTGCCTTTCTGACGCCATATGAGGGGGTTGAGTGGGCAGGAGAAACAGACTAGAATGTCTGTGGGTTGTCACTCTCTAAATGCTTGAACAAGATTGGTGAGGGTTCCCCTTCATCTTCAACCAGAGTGCTGCGGCGTAGAGGAATTTCTGGGAGGCAGCTATGCTTACCACTATACCACCAATGCTGTAGAGGTATTTCTGAATCTCCTGCCCTTGTTAACTTCTCCAATAACCCAGGTCTCTCAGGGATCCAGAACTTCCAGAACTAATAGAATGGACTTGAGATTTAAAAAACAATCTTTGCGGGGGTTGGGGGGGGAGAGAGAGAGAGAGAGAGAGAGAGAGAGAGAGAGAGAGAGAGAGAGAGAGAATGTATGTTGTAGAGAAACTTGTTATTACTGTTGAGAACTGGAAAGTTCTGTTTTGTCTTTTGTATGTTCCTTCGATGCTTTCCCTGCTTCTGGTTTTTCTGCCACTTCTTAAGTGTTTATTAATCTATTAGTTCTTCAAACATTTTTTTCAAATTTTCAAACATTTTTCGATTGAGGTAACACTGGTTTACAATACTATGTGTGTGATTTAAGGGTGTCTTTCCACGCCTCATAAAACACACACTACCACACCACATCATGTTGGCCTCCCTGTCACAGACTGATGAATTTCTACTTACAAATTGATGAATTCTAGATGTTTCTCTCCAAGTATGAAATCAGGATTTCTTCTGAGATTTCAACTAGTCAATCAAGAATAATAAAAACAAACATAATAAAAACAATCAAGTTTTATGCTGCAACAAGTTTACGAACTTTAGAAACTGAAGTTAACATCTCAAGTAAATGAACATATGTCTCTATTTGCTTGTTTCTAAAATGAACTGTCCTAAAGAAAGAAACAGTCTAGCAGTTTCTTTTTATTCTTATTTTTCAAATGAGAAGTTGGTGGTGTGATTAATCCAAGCAGACATCTTGGAGCCTCATAAAGAAGAGCATGTTCTGTGGCAGTGTCTGTCAGATGGGCTCACTGGTTACCCAGGAACTGTTAAAATATCATTCCATCCTTTACACTTCTTGAAACTGATTCTGCCTGGGCCTCCCTAGTGGCTCGGGGGTTAAAGATTCAGTGCTGTCAAGCTATGGCTAGTCACTGCGACTTGAATTCAATCCCCGTCCAGGGAGCTGACCCACATGGCACAGCAGCCCTCTCCTGTCTTGGGCACTGCTCCCCTCAGCAGTGGATTCTAGTCAGTCTGCCTGTTCTGCCCCCCACTTTGTCTCCGGTGAATCCTCTCACTCCACCACCCCTGCATCTCTGGCCTACACCCCAGTTCTTATATGCATAAATAAATAAATCATTAAAAAAAGAATCCATTGAGAAAGGTGTTTGGAGGGCTAGTCCTGTCTCAGGCAGGGAGACGGTGAAGGGGACAGACAGGAGAGCTATGAGTGAGAGCTCTCGGGGCAGTCAGCCAGCCATGAGCACAAGGGCAGTTCTGGGCACTGACCCGTCATTTCTCCTTATCATGGTTAGAGCCTATTTTGCTGCCTAATTTGAGAGGAATAATCAGGAGATGGTGAATTAAAGTAATTTTGGAGTAAATAAAAAGGACAGAATATAAAAATTGATGCATAAATTACAATAGGAATAAAAAGGAAAGTGAGACTTATTTCCTTACAAACTGCAGTTGTTGATTACTCACACGTCCTTAATGTCTTCTTTGAAAAAGTGGATCCGTTTCAATTTCCAGCTGTAGTTCATGGCCCCAATTACACTTGAGTGGTTATGAGGAAAAGCAAAGAAAACAGCAGGTTGTTTTGTGTTGCTCAAAAGCCTGTGTATGAATCAGTCCCTGAAGATAAGAATTCTTCCAAAGAGGTAATGTTTATAAATTCATAGAGCTTCTCCACTTAAAAAAAGTGATGGGGAGGGCCTTCCTGGTGGTGTAGGGGTTAAGTCTCAGCGTTTTACCTCCACAGCCTGAGTTCTATCCTAGGCCAGGGAGCTAACCTACATATGGCGCAGCAGACCTCTCCTGTCTCCCTTGCTGCCCCACTTAGTGGTATATTTTAGTGGATCTGCCTATTCGCTCCCAACTCTGCCTCTGGTAAATCCTTTTACCCCCTGTAGTTCTGGCCTACACACTAGTTCTTCCTTTTATGTAAAAGAAAAAAAAAAGATTAAAAAAGAAAAAAGTGATGGGGAAACAGGAAGGTCAGGAAAGAAATTATTCCTAAATAGCACCTCTGCTAACTTTGTTGTTTTGTTGTGAATGATTAGAACTAGGGAGGAGAGAAAAAAATTGGTTTCTTCTTCTAAGGTGAACTTGAGTAGGTTGAATGTGGCTGAGGGTGCTAAGGGTGAGGTCAGTTTCTAGCAGGCTCTTTTATGTTCTAGGGAATGTTACTGTGGGTGAAGTTTAGATGACTGGAGAAAAGATTGTGGAATCTACCTTTACACCCATGTACTAAGATGAACTTTCCTATGTGCTTGATTAGGTGACTAATGTCTTTCTTTAAAAAGGCAATATATAATGTAGCAGTGTTTTTCCTTATAAATGAGAACTCAGTGAAGATTAAAATTCATTTGCAAACTCTTCAAATTCAAATATGATACCTGTTAGTGTATTTCCAGACATGTTTGCCTTTTTGCTTAATTTCCTGGATTGGACTTTAAGAATCAGACACTGAGCTCTTTATTTCCTCATCTACTTTGCAGCTCTACTGCAAGAAGTGGATCCAGACCCTTGGTGGTCAAGTCATTTTAGCAGCCAAGAATTTGTTGCTTTAATCATAAAACACATATGCATATATACATATAAGCATTTAAAAGGCAGCATTTTAACCTTTCATATAGTTGATACACTTGTTCAGAACTTAAGTAGCCACATTTCCCGCTTATTGATATGCCCTCCATAAATGCATTTAAACAAACATAAGAGAAATAGCTCTCAAAATTGTTATAATAGATGCTCTATGGTAAGAAAATCCACAAACAATTCCTAAGAGGTAAAGGACTTAGGACATAACTAAGTTTTAAGGGAGGACAGCATCCTTTAAAATGGGATCTTGATGGTCTCTTTGAAGTACACAGTGATGCTCACTTTGAAAGTAAAGGTTTATTTTACAGTATTAATATTACAAATGAAGACAAAGTGTTCCAAAGACCTACTCATCAAGAATGACAAAGCTCTAAATTCTAATGATTTTACCTCTGAAATTCAATTCTAAAAAAATTAGTGCTTCCTACTAACTTGGGGAGAGCAGACCCTCAATGTATCTTCTCTATAGCTTCTAAATTCTACTGAGCAGTCTAGATTCTATTGCTGTCTCATCCTGACATCAGAATTGCTCTTCATACATTTTTGCTCCTTTTCTTCCCAATATCCTCAAATTAATAAAAAAGAGAACCTAAAGAAATGACACTGAGTCAACAGACATTCCCAGTCTTGTTACTTTGCTCGTTGAGAAGCCAACAGCTGGAGCTGTTGTCTTTCATGCCAAGACCAGGAAGCTAAGGTGCAAATTCAAATTTGAATTTCAAATACAATTTTCTGAAAGGAAAGTGTGATAAATTTTATCTTAAATTGTGTATTGTTTGAGTATAGGATATACTGACAGCTGCCCAATATTTTGAAGCCAGAGAAATGATGTGAATTTAAGATGGCCACATTTTAAAATCTGTGAGTTATTCCTGTAAGACTGGAAGTTACTGCTTGTGTGTCTGCAGTAAAGGAAGATGTGAGAGCACCCAGCAGTTGCAGGTAGTGTAGATGGTCTGGGGGTGTCAATGCTGGCCTGCTCCAGGTGCTTGGGGTGCTGCTCAGACTCTGCTAGAAGGGTCAGACGCATGGTCATTTTGGTCATTGTTTTATTTCTGTATTGCTACTCTAACAAATGACCACAAACGTGGAGACTTGAAACAACATACGTTTATTCTCTTGAAGTTCTGGAAGCCAGTAATCTGAAATCAGTCTCTCTGGCCCCAAAGCAATGGTTGTCAGGCCTGCACTCTCTAGCAGCTCCTGGAATCTGTTGCCCTGATGCTTCCAGCTTCAAGGGGGCTCCGCTGCATTCTTGGCTTATGATCCTTTCTGCCGTCTTTGAAGCCTGTAGTGCCACATCTTCAATTCTCTCTCACTCTGCAGATGTCATCCCATTGGCTTCTGGCTTCTGTGGTAGAACTTCCTTCCCTCTGCCTGTCTCTCATAAGGGTATGTGTGATTATGTTTAGTGCCCGCCTGGATAGTCCAGGATAGTTGTCCCACCTCAAGATTCTTAGTCACATCTGCAAAGTCTCGTTATCATGTGAAGTAATGTTAATAGGTTCCAGAGACTAGTAATGCCCATTATTGAACGTGGATAGTAGGCAGGATTGTTTTCTACTGGGATTGGGAATGGGGGAATTTCTCTTTTCTTTGGGAGTTTGGGTAGACGTCCTTCAAGGAAGATTTCTGAATTACACAAAAAAAGGCGATTTTTAAATAATCTGGGCAACTCGCATAAGAACATTAAATCAGTCGTGATATGCTATGTAATGCTATGATAACAAAACTACTACAAAATAGGTTATTTCTTGTTCATGCTACATATCTATTATAGGCTGATGAAGGGTTCTCTTGTGTTGTCCTCATTTAGGAGCCCACCTGACACATCATTTGGAATATTTCACATGTTATTAGGGATGTTGCCAGTTGCCGAAGGTTTTACATTTGCAAGCAATTAAATACGCCTGCCCCCAAATCACTACCTTATATTACATGTTTCCAGATAGTTGTCTAGAACCAGTCATGTGGTCAACTCTACTATATACCTCAAAATAGGAGAATTAAAAATATAGATGAGTAAAAGTAATGTATATTATAGCCCATTCTCAAAACATTAAATTTTTTTTTATGGAATAGATATATGTTTATAAGAAACTTCTAAACATTTTCCAGAGTTGTTCCAATTTACATTCTCACCAGTAATATATGAGATCCTGTTGCTCTGTATCCTCACTAGCATTTGGTGTTATAGGTCCTTTATTTTAGCTATTCTATTGGGTCTAAAATAATGTCTTGCTGTGGTTTTAATTTGCATTTCTCTGATGACTAATGACGTTGAGCATCTTTTCATGTACTTATTGGTCATTCATATATATATCTTATGAGATTCCTCTTTTTTAAAAATTGGTTTTCTTTCAAACCACCTTCCTCTAGCACCTCCTCTTCCCACTCTCTGCCTCTGATAACCACAAATCTCATCTCTTTTTCTATGAGTTTCATTTCTTTTTTAAGATTCCACATATAAGTGAGATCATTAGTATTTGTCTTTCTTCTGACTTATTTCACTTAGCATCTTGTCTGCAAGATCCATCATATTGTCAGAATGGTAGGATATCCTCATTTTTTATGACTGAATAATATTCCATTGTCTATATGTAATGAAAAATTTTTAATCTATTCATCCATCGATGGGCAACTGGGTTGTTTTCATGTCTTCACTAGTAAATAATGCTGCAATGAACATGAGAGTGATTTGAGTTTTTGAGCTAGTGTTCTTGTTTCCTTTGGTATAGTACCAGATCACTTGATAACTCTTTTTAACTTTTTGAGGCTCCTCCATACTGTTTTCCATTGTGGCTGTACCAATTTTGAATCTCACCAATAGGGTACAAGTGTTCCTTTTCTCCACATCCTCCTGGTATTCATTATCTCCTGTCTTTCTGATGATGGACACTCTTAATAGGCATGTGGTGATATTTCATTGCAGTTTTAATTTGCATTTGCCTAATGATGGGGAGGTTGAGCATCTTTTCATATATCTGTTGGCCTTTCATATGTTCAAGACATTAAATTTTTGACTCACTTTCTTCCCCTTCTCCTCAGAATGTCTCTATCTCCTCCATAAAGGAGATGATCCCCAAACCAAAGATCTCTGGCTGAAGACTAACCTCTATCTGTAGTTCATTTGTGGCTCTTGATTGTGAGATGTATGAACTAAGAGGACAAATTGTCTCTTCCTGTCCTCCTGTAACTCAACCTTTGTCCAATAGTGGATTAGGGATATGATAATAAACATGTCCATTCAGAAAGGAAAAACAATGATAAAAGTATCTTTTTACCTATAGCAGTTCTGAAATTAATTTAGGTAGCTATTTTTGAACATCCTTACCCCATTATGGTCATTAAAAACACACAGATGAGTGAGAGTTTGCATCTATCCTTAAGAAACTCACTTTAGATGGGGACATACATGCATATAAATAATAGCACTGCAAAGGTACCATGACAGGGATTTAAAAATTGTATTTTACACAGATGGACATTTTACCCACAAGAGGGAGTCTGCATTTTTACCTTTTTTCAGAGAACTGGAAAAACATAAAATGTGAAATTCTAAAAATAAAAATAGTATTTTCATAGCTTTTGAGAAGGGGTGATTAATTCTCAGTGAGAAACTTGGGAAAGCCTTTGGGATTTAACCTATGAGACTATTTTAAAGGAAACATTTCTAGAGTAGATCCCAGTTGGGTTCTCTGAGGAGGCTTTATAATCCATTCCCTGTAGCCCTTGACTCTCCACCTTTAGAGTCTCCCCTTGTTATCAGCCTCATTGGCCAGAAGTGAACATTAAGAAAGGGACTGGACAGCTTCTTGAGCCACTTGCTGTCTTTATATACTTGGACTCCCAAGGGTTATTTGATGTTTTAACCAAAGGTTCTCTTAGTTCAAGCCCAAGCTTCCTTTGGTAGTTCAGATATCTCAAAAATGTGGTAGGTTTTTTTTTTTTTTTTATCAATTTGTTTAAAATTAATGACGTGCCTAATCACCATATCTGGTCAGTCATCTCCTCCTTAGGACATGGTTCTGAGATTTTGAACATTTGCTTTCTCTTCTAGTATCTCTCTTGACTTAATTGCAATTACATGTGCCTTAGGCTTATTGGATTTCAATGGGAGAAACATACTTTTAGCACCTTTTCCTCGAGTTATTTTGTCAAATTGAAAGAATTTCCTCAATGGAACCCCCAATAACAGGTTTTTCATGGGATGCCTTAATTCATTCAAAAGTGTTAACTTTCAGCATAATGACTCATGATTTGATTCTTTCTTCTAGTCTGATTTTAATTCTTTTTTTTATTTTTACTCTAATTCATCTTTGAGGTTGGAGTTGAGGAGCAGTTGCCTCTTCTAATCCTACTAGCCCCCATGTTTCCTTTTGTTTCAGTTAACAAAACAAACAAAAAAGCCGTTTCTTTTGTGAGTGCCTCTCTTTTTTGCAGCTCTTTGTCAAATGCAGCAATACACACAAATGACTTGTGTTATGTTTTCTAATTCTTTGTGCAAGTTCGTTGAGTACATGTCTGCCTCAAAGTGGCTGGTAGCAGTGGTTTTAACGAATGATTTGCCTCTAGATAACTTATGTTTTCGTCCTCTCCCATCAGTCTCCTCACCTCCCTTTACATTATCTTTTAGCCAAGGCTACATATATTATATTTTTCTTAGCAATATCCCTTCTTCCTTCTGTTTTCAATGTTTGTATCAGTCAGAGTTGGTTAGACTGCGATAGAATAAGCAACCCTCAAATCTCTGTGGCTTAATTAAACAGTTATTTATTTCTTGCTCTAGTAGAGTCCACTGTGGGTTGGGAAACTCTCCAGAGCATCTGTCTTGCCTATGATGGGTCAGCGTTTTACCTCCACAACATCATTTGTTTCTACAGCTACTCTAATAATGGAACAATGGGGTAGAACCTTGAATTCTAGTGATTAAAAGCTTTAGGTAGAATTGAAATGTGTGATGTCTATTCCAACTCCTTTGGCTAAAGTAAGCCACATCTAACCTCAAGAAATCAAAGGAAAGTCAATTTCCCAAAGTACCTGAAGAGAAAGAATTAGATAGCCCTGACATTCACCATGAGTGTCACACTTTTATTTTGTCAGGTAAAATCATTAAATACACGCACACTCACACACACACCACCCTACCCTTTTAAATCAACCATTAATTCTAAAAGAAACAGCTTCTCAACATTACAAACAAAATCACCTCTTGAAAACTCAGCACCAATTTTTCTTCTCTGAGTTTTTCCCTGTATCTCAAGGGCTGGAATGACATTTTGCAGAACCCCTGACAGCAGAATCCCTTTCAGTGAATGCCATTCACATGTGGTTTTCGAAGGCAAACGAGCAAAGGCCGTTATTTCCCCCCAGGACAGTGGTGAACAGAGGATGGACTTTGGTGAAGTCTAGATATGTTTGAAATATTTAGAGTGTCTTTTCTGACAAAGTATATGCCACCAAGAAACAGATGCTCAAATAAGGGAAATCAGACCATGGTTATATTAGAAGCAGTATTGACCTCATCTGTTGGCGAAAAACAGACATTGGTACACCATGGCATATCATGGCAAAAACAACATCCTTTTGAGGAATGATCCTGCAACTCGCCCACAAATAGGTACAATAAATCTCTTTCCTGGCCTTTTCCTAAAGGGTGTAAGAACCGAGAAACAAGAAATAATTGAACTTTTCAGAGGTTATTGTACGTGACTCTGAACTGACACTAATCCCTGGTAAGCCGGACTGCTACTGTGTTGTATATAACATATGATATGTAATATATAATAAAAGTATATTTAAAGTTGGGCTTGACCAAGTACTAAGTCCTAAAGGTAGAAATAAGTTCTATAAGTAAGTAGCTTAGACTCTTGGGGAGTTCCCTTTGATCAATTAATGAAAAGGAAAAAAACAGTATAAAGAGTGTTTCAAGCGTTATGCTGACACCGGCCTCATCGCCCCACTCATGGGCGGCTCTGAGAGACAGTAAGAAGCGAATGATCTTCAGTCTGCTCAGCTGTACGCCCCTAAAAGACAACACCGGCAAGGCTGTCCTTGCAGATGTGACAGCACATGTTCTCTCAGCTAGCATGTCATGTAAAGGGCTTCTTCCATGTTCTATTATCCCAAGCCCACCTACGGGAGGGAGTGGCCTGGCTCCTCTCTCATTGTACTGAAGAACCCAGCCACCTAAATTGTGCTTCTTATTTCTGCAACTTTGGCTCTGTTGATTTAGAAAGCCAATGGAGACTTACTTCCACCAGTAGACACAAAATTGTTCAATTCACCTGGAAGTTGAAAATGGTCATTTTGGATTCTTCATGTAATTGAAACAGCAGGCAAAGAGGGGCATTACTGTACTGGTTTTTAAGGGAAAAGAGAGTTGTTGCTATATAATGTGGATAAAGAGGAGTGTGTTTGGAACTTTAGAGAGTCTCTAGAGCATCTCCTAGTGCCTCTATTCCCAGTAGTAAAAATTAATGGTAGATTGTAGCAATCTGATACAGACTGGTGGATTAGCCTCTTCAGGATGAAATATTGAATTATCCTATGAGGTCAAGTAACATTTCTAGCTGGGAGGATGGCTAGGGGCCATGGGCTATTGGATAAAAGAAGTTATAGATACCCATGTTGGACCAGTTGTAGAAACAAATTTTGTAGCAGCTGTGCATAGTCTCTTCTGAAGAAACTCCAGAGTAGCTTCCATATCAGTTTCACTTTACAGATAAGGAAACCGGGGTAAACAGAGTTAAATAACTTGCCTAAATTCATGCAGCTGTCAGGTGGCCAGGTCAGCATCAAGCCATACCTGTCAGGCTTCATATCCCATGTTTCTTCAGTTATACTCCAAAGAAGGCAAAGCAGAGGGTTATTTCAAAGAAGGTAGGTAAACATTGGGTATAACAAAATGATGGTATAATGAAACTGTTCTCATAGGGTTTCAGTTACCTGGAAAAATCTGAACAAAACTCCACAGGATCATTTAAAATCTTGTGCAAGGGAGACACAGCATAGAAGGGGATTCCTAGTTGAGAAGCCTTCTAGTGTGAAGGGCAGTCTACCCACCCACCCTCCCTGTCCATGTGGTTGTTAGGGAGGTGATGCAAGTACTGAGCTTAGAACTCAGAGAACAACAAAGCTGTGTGTCTTTCATGCATTTTGCAATTCTCAAGTGCCATAATATTGCTAAATGAGTTGGGAGGCTAAGTGCTTACTTAGGACATTGCGGGGTGAAACTTCAAGGGGGTCTGTTAGAAAATTTTGAGTTCTTTTCAATCTCAGTTGTTGATCAGAGGGATCCAAGACCACAAAAAGCATTTTTGGGTCTCAGCCTATTGTTTGGAATCCGTGGCTGCTCCTGACATTCTGGAGAAGCTGGAGGGCACATCTGCAGGGTGGCCTGGCTGCTCAGAGGGCCCAGGAGAGCGCTGCTAGCCCATCTACCCCGTGCGCTGCAGAGGAATTTCCCGAGCTTATTGATGGAATGTCATATCCAAACTTTGTTTCTTTGGGACAACAGAAACTTCCCGCCTGCCTTAAGAGCAGTATTCAGAATAGAGGAACAGAAACATCTGAGCAGTGGAGGAAAATCCTCACAAAAAGCCTCTTTCAGAATGGGAGACACTTGGTATTAATAGTATAGGCACATCTCCGAGATATTGTGTGTGTGGTTCCCGACCACCACAAGAAAGCAAAAATGCAGTAAAGTTGGTCACAGGAATAGTTTGGTTTCCCAGTATATGTAAAAGTTATGTCTACACTATATTGTTACCTGTTAAGTGTGCAGTAATACTATGTCTGAAGTTGTACATACCTGAATTTTAAAACACTTCATTGCAAAAAAATGCTAACCATCACCAAACCTTCAGCAACTAGTAATCTTTGTTAGTGGAGGGTCTTGCCTCAAGGTTAATGACAGCTGATTGATCAGGGTAGTATTTGCTGAGGGTCGCAGTGACTGTCATGGCCTCTTAAAAAAAGACAACAGGGAAGCTCAGATGGCATCAGTGAACTCTCATAAAAGGTTTCTCTGTAGCGTACAAAGCTATTTGTTAGTATCTTACCCGTAGTAAAGCTTCTTCTGAGATTGGAGGCAGCCCTCTCAAACTGTGCCATTGCTTTATCAACTGACTTGATGTCATATTCGCCATCCTTTGTTGTCATGTAACGGTGTTCACAGCCTTTTCACCAGGAGTAGATTCCATCACAACAAACCACTTTCTTTGCTCATGAATAAGAAGCTCCTCATCTGTTATAATTCGCTCATATCTTCTGGTTCTACTTCTAATTCTAGCTCTCTTGCTGTTTCTACCACATCTGCAGTCACTTCCTCTGCTGAACCCCTTAAAGTCATCCATGAAGGTTCCAAACTGCTGTCAGTGTTGATAACTTGACCTCCTCTCATGAATTGCAAATGTCCTTAATGGCATCCAAAAAGGTGCATCCTTTCCAGAAGATTTTTGGTTGACTTTGCCCAGATTCATCAGAGGAATAACCATGTCCGCTAACACCTTAAAAATGTCTTTCTTAAATTATTCTTGTAAATCAAAATGACTCCTTGATCCTTGGGCTGCAGGATGAATTAGTATTTTAGGCATGAAAACAACATTCATCTTCTACCAGAGCTCTTGAGTGACCAGATGATTTGTCTTTCAGGAGGAATAATTTAAAAATAATCTCTTTTTTCTGAGCAGTAAGTCTCAAAAGTGGGCTTCAGATATCCAGGACATCATGTCATAAACACCTGTGTTGTCATGAGATTTTGTTGTTCCACTAGTGGAGCACAGGCACAATTGATTATTTATTTTTAAGATTTATTTTATTTATGCATACAAGAACTGGGGTGTAGGCCAGAGGTATGGGGGCGGGGGAGAGGATTCACCAGAGACGGAGTGGGGAGAAGAACAGGTGGATTGACTGAAACACACTGCTGAGGGCAGCAGAGGGAGAGAAAGGAGAGTTTTGCTGTGCTATGTGGGTCAGCTCCCTGGCTGGGGATTGAACTTGTGTTGCAGTGGCTGTGGATAGTTTCATAGTGCTGAGACTTAACCCCTTATGCCACCAGGGAAGCCTGAGGTTTAATATAACTTTAAAGGTCCTAAAATTTTTGGAATGGTAAATGAGAAGTGACTTCAACTTCAAGTCACCGGTTACATCAGCTTCTAGTAAGAGAGTCAGACTGTCCTTTGATGCTTTGACATCAGACATTGACTTCTCCCGTCTACCTATGAAAGTCCTAGATGGCACCTTCCACCCACCTCACACTGTTTTGTCTGTACTGAAATCTGTTTTTTATTGTAGCCACCTTCACCAATTAGCTGGATCTTCTAGATAACTTATTGCAGCCTCTATGTTAGCACTTGCACTTCAGTGTGATGGAGACAGCTCCTTACCTTAAACCTCTTGAAGCTCTGCTAGCTTCAGATTTTTCTTCTGTAGTTTCTTCACCTCTCTCAGCCTTATTAGAAATGAAGAGTTGGTCTTTGTTCTGAATTCAGCCTTGCCTAAGGGAACGATGTGACTGATTTCATCTTTCATCCAGCCACTAAAACTTTCCTCTACTTTAGCAATTAGGCTGTTTGTTTTCTTATCATTCATCTGTTCACTGGAGTCACACTTTTCCTTTCTTTGAAAATCCTTTCCTTTGCATTCACAGCATGACTCACTTCACAGGAGGCTGACCTTTTGTGCTGCCTCAACTTTTGACCTCTCTTGGCTTTCCACATGCCTTCCTTACTAAACTTCATCATTTCTAGTTTTTGATTTCAAGTGAGAGATGTGAGACTCTTCCTTTCACTTCAACATTTAGTGGCCCCATTGTAGGATTATTAATTGATCCAATTTCAACCTTGTTGCGCAGAGTAGGGATGCCTGAGGATGTGGGAAGAGACTGGGGAACGCCTGTTGGTGGAACGGTGAGAACACATGCAACATTTATCAGTTAAGTTTTCTGTCTTACATGGGGGTAGTTTGTGGTACCTCAAAACCATTATAGTAGTAACATCAAAGGTCACTGATTACGGATCACCAAAACAGATACAACAATCATGAAAAGTCTGAAATATTGTGAGAATTACCAGTTGCTTTTTTTAAAGATTTATTTATTTATGCATACAAGCTGGGGTGCAGGCCAGAGGTATGGGGCAGTGAGAGGTTTCACCAGAGACAGAGTGGGGAGCAGAACAGGCAGATGGACGGAAACACACTGCTGAGGGGAGCAGCGGGCGAGGCAGAATAGGTCTGCTGAGCCATGTGGGAGATCTCCCCGGCCAGGCGTCGAACTCACGTCGCCACTGCTGACAGCTCCACAGCGCAACACTTAAGCACTGCACCACCAGGGAGGCCCCTCTCTGTGACTTCTTATCCCTAACTTGTAAGAGGACCTATTGCCCCCACTCTTCTCCAGCTTGCAATCCCACCTGACTTCCTTCTCTGTGCAGGAACCCTGGCCCCAGGCTGGCAGCTCTGCACTTCCTGATACGTAGGTCTGGCCCAGTGTGGTGGCTTTGGTCTTCCCACCTAGTGAAAGACACATGTGTCCTCACACTGTTACAGGGCAGGGAGAGGGGCACCCCAGAACCTCCAATCCTTCCCGTTCTAAATAGTTTCTGCCATCTGCCACATCAGGACAAAACATATAAGACCTTAAGTGGAAAAGAAACTTTAATACAATTAGTGTAATGATACAGAAAAGACAAAGAATATAGTTTCTAAACTAAGCACCCAAAATTACCCATCACCTCGTGGGCAAAAGTCCAGCCAAATGGGGTTGGCCCAAAGTAAGGCCCAAAAGCCTGCCATGAGTCTAAAACACCCATAGAAGAGGGTCAGAAACAGCTAGACAATTCTTTTTTTTTTTAAAGATTTATTTTAAATCTTTAAATTTTAAATCTTTAAATTTTAAATCTTTAATTTTTTTTTTAAAGATTTATTTCATGCATACAAGCAGGGGTACAGGCCAGAGGCGTGGGGCAGCGAGAGGGTTCATCAGAGACAGAGCGGGGAGCAGAACAGGCAGATCAGAAATACACTGCTGAGGGGAGCAGTGGGCGAAGAAGGAGAGGTCTGCCGGACCATGTGGGATTCTCCCCGGCCGGGCGTCGAACTCGCGTCACCGCTGCCGACAGCTCCACAGTGCAGCGCTCAACCGCTGTGCCACCAGGGAGGCCCCACAAGGGACCTTTCTCCTGCAAAGTCTCAAGCCCACTTTCTCACCTGCTCTCTGATGTTTCTTTGCTCTCCTGGAGCAAGCAGCCAGCTTGCCTGCTGCTCCTCTTAGTGCTTCTGGACCGGAAGGGTCTGTTCTCTTTGTGACCAGTGATGTGTGGAGCCCAGTTTCCTCATTGTCCTAATGGCAGACACACAGTGCTTTGCATAGGAGGTGATGTAGTTATAGAGGTGATGGATTTGAGAGTGGAGCAGGGTCCTTGGGGTCACGCTGGGAAAGGTTTCACCAGAGCTCCCTTCGGCAGCACGTTTCACCACGGCAAGTTTCACCACGAGACAGAGACTCAGTTATACTTAAAGAACAGGCTTATTAGGACGAGGAAGTAAAGGACACTTGCACAGACACAAGCGGGCAGAAAGAGTTGCCCCGCTGAGGGGCAGGTTTGCTAAGAGAGACCTGCATGGTGCAGGTCACGGGCAGACAGGCAGGCCGCTGCCCTGCAGAGGGTGGGTAGAAAAATGGCTGCCCTGAATTCTTGCCCGAATGGCGTTGATATAGCCCTTTTTCAGTTGGGAGGGGCTCATCTTTGAAGATGGCTGTCTGTTTACTGGCTAACTAGAATTAGAAAAGAGACAGGAGATTCTACAATGGGCTCAATCTCCATATCTTTGGCCCTAGACTGCCTTCTAGTTCCTACCTATGCTTTGTAATTTAGGAGCTGGCACTTAGGGATTATGCTAACGGTTATGTTGATTTCTTCTACCCCCACTTTCTTGTGTGGGTCTAGTTGTAATCTTGTTTTGCGTTATATCTCCTCCATCATTCCCCCCCCCCCCCCCCATATCCAGCCCAAAATCTTTTGGGGAGTTGAAGGAAGGTGGTCAGTCAAATCCATCGACTCTATAACGACATCAGAAGGATGCGGCCCTTTCACTACAGAAGTGAGGAAGATGGTGCAGTAAGGAGCCTTGCACTGTGTTGTTGTACTTGGTACACAGTTTCTTAATTCTCCTCCTGAGGTGGCTACTGAGATGGACTTTCTGTCCCCTTTGTTTCCCCTGGGGTGAAGTTTCCCCAGCCTCTCCGCTCTTGTCTACAGCAGTGAGTGAACTCGGGCAGCAACCTTCCATGCACTTCTCCCTGTCCCAAGTGTAGCATTTGAGGTCCAGCTGCTTTGAGGCGTGTCACCAAGTCTTTGACGCTCAGGAAAGGCTGCTTTGGGGCAGTGTCTCTCGAGGGGCTTCCCTGCCACTTCTTCTGAGATGAACTCTTCAACTCAGCCTTACTCTTACTCTGTCAGCACTGTTACTATAAGTATAAGTACTTCACTTTAATGTTGTGATGGTATGATAAGGTTCTACAAAATTAAATACAAATTTAATTAAAATAAAGTAATTTAATTAAAAATGAAATAAATTTTTTTAATTTATTTTTATTTTTATTGTTATTTATGTCTTTTACATTTTGTATTCCCCTTGGGTAGCCCACCACCAATTCACCCGTGATCCATCTCCGTGGTCCCTTGTGTTCTTTTCTATTCCATTTTGTGCCCTTATCCTCCCCCCACCACCCCAGTGTCTCTCTCCTATTTGGTTTCCCTATAGTCAGTCCTGTTATAAGTGAAACCATTCGATATTTTTCAAAAATAAAATAAAATTAACTGGATTTCATCCTGTAAAATCCAAGCCAAGGTCACTGGAGAAGTTTGGTGAAAATGCTACGTGAGGGTCAGGAGCTAGTCAACCTCTCTCCTTTGACCACCAGAGAGGATCTTAATTGGTGTCTGCGACCATTCTGGTTTTGGAGTTTGGTCAATGAAGTGAGGTAGAGGAAGCCTGGGGAAGGCGGAGTGCCTTGGGCTGCTCTGTAAGGCAGGGGCTGAACAGTGGAGTTGAGTCAAAAGGGTTAGTTTTAAAACTGGTTGTTCCACTGAACCAGCTGTAAATTTAGTGTGGACAAGTTCATGAATTGCTGCTGTGTCTCAGTGTTACCTGTCGAGGGATAATAATTATATCTACTTGGTAGGGTTGTTGTGAAGACCAGTAAGTAAATACATGTGAGGTGCAGAGGGCATCGCTTGGCATGTGAGGAGTGCTGTATAAGCGTTAGCTCCCTGAAGGTGCCATGCTAAGAGGGAGGGAGGGAAGGAGACAGAGAGAGAACATGAGTTGAGGAGAAAGACAATGAAAAGAACGACTAAATTAGATTAGATTAAGACTTCGACCTTACAGTGAAAAACTGCAGGTTATGTGTGATATCAGGGAGGTTTTCTCAGTCACCTGTAATAGTTGCACTCATTGCTTGAAGAATTGTTCCATTTTATTGAATATTTGTTTAATAGTTTAAAGAAAGATTTGCATTATGTTTTATGGTTTTCAGTTAGGAAAACTTTGAAAATGGGAGAGAGTAGTAACAAAATATTGGAATGAAGATAACTAAAAAAATTGTAAATTCCTGAAGCGTATGAACTCCAGAAGGAAACATGGCATTAGCAGATAAAACATTAAATGTTTACCATTTTATTATGAGATCATTGAAACACTGGCAAGCACTGGGTTTTAATTGTTAAACTTTAAACACCACTGTTAAACAGCAGAGAAATGTCTTCAGACATGCATGCTCTGCAAAGTTGAAAACCTTGTTAATGGAGAAGCCATTTCCCTCTGTCTGGGGCGAATAGATGTTAATTTTTTTTTTTTAACTGAGTTAACGTAACTTTACATGGTTGTTTGTGTTTTAAGGTATAGGATCTCCCCTTTCCGGTGTTGTTACTGGTGGAGGAGCTATAACGCAAAACAAGATTAGAACTAGACCCACACAAGAAAGTAGGGGAGAAGAAATCAACATAACCATTAGCACAATCCCTAGGTGCCAGTTCCTAAGTTACAAAGCATAGGTAGGAGCTAGAAGGCAGTCTAGGGCCAAAGATATGGAGATTAAGCCCATTGTAGAATCTCCTGTCTCTTCTCTAATTCTAGTTAGCCAGTAAACAGACAGCCGTCCTCAAAGATGAGCCCCTCCCAACTGAAAGAGGGCTATGTCAGTGCCATCCGGGCAAGAAATCGGGGCAGCCATTTCTCTGCCCACCTGTGCTTGTGCAGGTGCTTTCCTTTATCAACTCTGTCCCTCTGCAGGGCAGCGGCTGCCTGCCTGCCCGTGACCTGCACCATGCAGGCCTCTCTTAGCAAACCTGCCCCTCAGCAGGGCAGCTCTTTCTGCCCGCTTGTGTCTGTACAAGTGTCCTTTACTTGTCCTAGTAAACCTGTTCTTTAAGTATAACTGAGTCTCTGTCTCATGGAGAAACTTGTCACGTGCCGCCGAAGAGAGCTCTGGTGAAACCTTTCCCAGAGTGAACCCAAGGACCCTGCTCTGCTCTCAAATTCATCGACTCCAAAACGACATCAGTTACTACACTGCAGCCACGACCAAAGCACCTCAGTCCACCCTGTAGTCCTTTGTGCTCCCTCCATACTTTGTTCTCTGCCCTCCCCCTCCTGCTCTGGTAGCCTCAGTTCTAGTATCAGCTTTCTAGGGTTTGTTGTTAGTTTGGCTTTATTTTTATTTATTTATTTATTTATTTATTTTTAAGATTTATTTATTTATACATACAAGCTGGGGTACAGACCAGAGATGTGGGGCGGCGAGAGGGTTCACCAGAGACAGAGCGGGGAGCAGAACAGGCAGATCAGAAATACACTGCTGAGGGGAGCAGTGGGCGAGGCAGGAGAGGTCTGCCATGCCATGTGGGAATCTCCCCGGTTGGACGTCGAACTCGCATCGCCGCTGACGACAGCTCCACAGCGCAGCGCTTAACCACTGCGCCACCAGGGAGGCCCATAGTTTGGCTTTATCTGATGCAGAGATGTGTGATCCTAGGACAAAATGTGGGTGAAGGGAGAAATGCCTCTGCAGACTCAGAATGGAGAGATGATTTCATCAGGAAACCAGCTTGGTAGCTCTGACTCTACTTGGGTTAATTCAATAAATTTCAGGTAGTGGTGTAGACCTGAATGCAAGATTTCCAAACATTGTCGTCTTTTACTTTTTTCCCCCTGATTTTTAAAATGCTGGTAAAATGCATGTAGTTTAAAATTTACTGTCTTAACCATTTTAAAGTGTGCAGTTCAGTGTGTTAAGCCCATTCACATTGTTGTGTAACTATCACCATCACCCATCTCCAGGGCTCTCATCTCACAAAATGAAACTGTAGACCCATTGAACGATAACTCTCCATCCCTCTCTCTTCTCCCAGCTCCTGGCAACCACCGTTCTACTTTCTGTCTTTATGATTGCGACTACTCCCGTGTACCATGTAATTAGAATTATATAGTATTTGTCTTTCTGTGTCCTGTCCCATTTCCAAGCATGGACAATGTGTTTATTTCTTAGTTTCTCTTTCTTGTGCTCCTTTACTCTCTCGTTCTCTCCATATATACACATGCATCCTTTGTCTTAATACTCTTTTCCCCTCATGTGGAACTTTTCAGAATGTCCATGCCAAAGACAAATGCATTTTTGTTCCCTATGAACTGTCAAAGATTGCAAATCTTAATATTTTCTTAGTGGACTGTTAATATTTTAACAGAAACAAATTCATAGCAAGGAAACAAATCTCAGACATCAGTGAATAAATGAAAGTATGTTGGGTGGGAAAATGGAAGTAGGGGTACAGATTCCAAAGCCCAGACCACCACCCAGGGGACTTAGAGCAGAATTTTGGGGGTGGACTCCAGGCGTCTGTGTTTTCACAACTGTCCTAGCAACTCCAGTGTGCCACCAAGGTTGACAGCTGCTGTCCAAAGTTGTGCTGAGATAGGGGTTTTCAGTCACACTGCATGTTGGAATCACTGGGGGAAGTTGGATGCCCAGTGCCTGAGCCTGTAGCCTCACGGGGCGGCAGTGTTGGGGGCGGTTCAGGGTAAGGAAAGACAGCTCAAAGTCTTGAGTACGGAGAGGCCTAGTGGGGCTTACACCTAAAAGAGTGCAGCCCCCATCTATGGGCAGTCTCATATTTATTTAGAACCAGATTCAGAGATGGGCAAGTACGTGGAGGAATGTGCATGGGTGCGTTATCAGGGATGCGTCTTCGTCTGGTGCAAGCTAGGGTGCTGTTGTCTGGGGGGCTCCATTGCTTCTGCCAGTCAGAGCTTGTTATCGCTATTCTAATACCTGCCTCCGTTTGCAGCAGATACTGGTTTCCCAGTAGGTTCCTCAGACCAGGACTTTTGCCCTTGGTGAGAGGCCCCTGCATGACCCTCCATCTAGCTGACAAGCAGGAACTCTGGGCACCAAGACAGTATCCCCGAGAACAAGGCGGGTGGGGATCCCACATCAGCCCTGTGATGAATTTAATCAAAATCTTTGGGGAACAGAAGCTGGGCAATGGTGGCTTTTATAAAGCTCCCAAGTAATAGTAATGGAAAAACGAGGGCTGAGAACCATGAAGTAAAAGATGGACATTTTGAGAAATTAGCAATAAATTCATCACTGTGTTGTAAAGTAAGCCTCGAAATTGAGCCTGAGTGCATTTTTTCAACCTTAAACAAAAAATACTTTTGAAACGTCATACATAGTTTCTGTTTATGAATAAAAAGGAATGCTACTGTAAAACCAAGTGGTGGAAAGGGTGTGATACGGCATTTTAAAGGAAAGGTGCACAAGCAGCAGTGACTAGAGAACTGAGCAATGGACCGTATTTTATGTTGGACATTTTTATTACAGAAGTAATCTGCAATAAATTTTCCCTTTTAATGTTTATTTTCAATCTTCAATTTACTCAGGTGCGTTCTGCTGCTTTCATATATTTAAGGTAATGCTGAATTCATTAGTTTAAACCTTTTTATTTTAAGTATACGCATTTAAGACTACGTTTTCTCTACTACATCAGTTTCATTGTACAAGTTTTAAGATGTAGTATTTTTGTGATCATTTAAGTTAAATTTAGATCATTTAACTTTTATTCCCTTAATTTTTTCTTTGACCTATGAGTTCAAATATATTTCTTAATTTACAAATTTCTTAAATTACAAATATATTTCTTGATTTTCAAATATGTATGGGGGTTTTCTAGTTATGTTTTTGTTACTGATTCCTAATATAATTTCATGGTTATTATAAATTATAATTCATATAGTTTCAACATTATGACATGTATTTGATGTGCTTTATGTTCAGTGTGCTTGAGATAACATGTGTACTATAGTTTTTTTTTTAAAGATTTATTTATTTATGCATACAAGCTGGGGTACAGGCCAGAGGCGTGGAGCGGCGAGAGGGCTCACCAGAGACAGAGTGGGGAGCAGAACAGGCAGATCAGAAATACACTGCTGAGGGGAGCAGCGGGTGAGGCAGGAGAGGTCTGCCGCGCCATGTGGGATTCTCCCTGGCCAGGTGTCGAACTCGCATTGCGCGCGGCCAAGAGCTCCACAGTGCAGCGCTCAACCGCTGCGCCACCAGGGAGCCCCATGTATGCTATAGTTGATGGATGCAGTATTTCATATGTATCTTAGGGTGGATATATCTGTCCTATACACATACGTATAGTGTCTCAATCTTTACTGATTTTTGTCTGCTTATTCTAACAAATACTGAGAAACGTGTTAAAGTATCTTTGCATTTGAATATACAATACATATTCTCTGAATAAACTTGTTTCTCCTTGTAATATTGTTGAATTTTGCTTAATAGTTACTTGAGAACATGTTAGGTGCATATGCACTAGTATTTGTTATATTCTCTTACTATATCCTCTTGATATAGTCCAAGTTTCACCATTATGAATGGACACTTTTGATGTCAAGCAATAATTGTAATATTAGGGTCTCTTTTCTTATATAGTAAAATAGTAACATCAGCTTTCTATTGGTTTGTGTTTACAAAGGGGTGTGTGTGTGTGTGTGTGTGTGTGTGTGTATGTGTGTGTGTCTGTGTCCCCAATCACTGTGCTTTCAAACTTTCTGTATCTTTATCTTAAAATATCTTTTCTGAAGTCATATAATTGAGTTTTACAACCCAGTCTGACAGTGTTTATAACTGGAACATTTTGTTCAATTACATTTTATATAATTGCTGCTATATTTTGTGAAAACTATCTTAACTTTGTACTTGTACTGATTGTTCTGCACTTTTTTTTCACCTCTTTTTACCTTCTTTTAAATTGACTACTTTTCATACTTTGCATTTTTAAAAAATTCTGCTTTATCACTATATTGCTTTGAAAGAGACACCCTCCTCCTGTTCTTTGAGAAGTAGCCCTAGCAATCACAGCATGAATCCTTGTCTTATTAAAGTTTAATTATCATCGTCTCTTGGTCTTTTGGCTAAGATCAAGTGTAAAGTTTAATTATCATCTTTATGTTTACATCTTCACTGACAGTGTGAGTAGTTTCAAACATTTAAACCTTATTCATTTTTCATCTGTATTATAAGGAATGTTGTGTATTTTAATCGTAAATATTTTAAATCCCTAAAGGACACTATTACTTTTGAGTATTGTAATCATAAATGTTTTAAATCCCCATGGTACATTATTACTTTTTATTTCAGATACTGTTTATTTAGATTTGCCCATAGAGTCACCACTTTCTTTTAAATTTTTTTCATTTAAAACAATTGTGCAATTAAAAAAATTTATTTGAGGTAACGTGGTTTGCAAAGCTGTATGTGATTCAGAGCTGGGACATTCCGCTTCACATATGTCACTGCACCACAGCCACCGGCCTCCACCCTAGTCCATGCAGCTGCTCCACAATTTTCTCTTTGCCCTGCCCTCCCCCTCTGGTACCCTTAATTCTACAGACAGATTTCTAGGGTTTGTTACTGGTTTAGGTTTGATTCACCCTTTGTTTTGTATCTTTACAGAGCACATATAGGTGAAACCAGTCAATATTTGTCTTTCTCCTTCACATTTTTATTGCATAACATTATCCTCTCCGGGGGCCTCCCTGGTGATGCCAGGGGTTAAGTCTCAGCACTATGAAGCTGTCATAGCCACGCAGCTCTGCCACAGAATTGACCCACATGGTGCAGCAGACCTCTGCTGTCTTGCCTGCTCTTCCCCTCCGCAGTGTATTTCTGTCGATCTGCCTATTCTGTTCCCCACTCTGTCTCTGGTAAATCCTCTCACTGTCCCCCACACCTCTGGCCTACACCCCAGCTTTGTATGCATAAATAAATAAATCTTTAAAAAAATAACATTATCCCCTCCAGTTGCAGATGACAAGAGTTCATCCTTTTTTTTTTAATAGCTGAATAGTATTCCATTGTGTATATAGACCACATTTTCCTAATCCAGTCATCTGCCTTTAGGCACCTAGGTTGTTTCGTAACTTGGCTATTTTAAATAGTGCTGCAAGGAATATAGGACTGTATATATCCCTTCAAAATGATATTTTTGCATTCTTCAAGTAGATACTTAGGAGTGGAATTGTTGGATCATATGGTTGATCTGTGTTTAATATTTTGAGAACTCAGCACATATTCCATAAGGACTGTTCCAGTTTGTATTACCACCAACAGGCATGTTTTGGGTCTTTGGGCTCTTTTGTGAATCTGTATGAATTTCAGTAATGTTTTTTCTATTTCTTTGAAGATTGCCATTGGAACCTTGATAGGGATTGCATTGAATCTGCGTATTGCTTTGGGCAAGATGGTCTTTTTAACAATGTTAATTCTTCCAATCCATGAGCAGGAAATAGCTCTCCATTTCTTTGTGTCTTACTCTATTTTTTTTTTAACCATGTCTTATAATTTTCTTTTTTTCCCAAGATTTATTTATTTATGCATACAAGCTGGGGTATAGGCCAGAGGTGTGGGGGGTGAGAAGATTCACCAGAGACAGAGTGGGGAGTAGAACAGGTGGATTTACTGAAATACACTGCTGAAGGGCGCAGTGGGCGAGATAGGAGAGGTCTGCTGTGCCCTGTGGGAAGCTCCTTGGCCGGGCATCCGCCTTGTGCTGCAGTGGCTGCAGATAGCTTCATAGTGCTGTGACTTAACCTGTTGGCCACCAGGGGGGCCCTTATAATTTTCATTGTACAGATCCTTCATCTCCTTTGTTAAGTTTACTTCTAGGAATTTAATTCTTTTGATATTATTGTGAATGGGATTGTTTTCTTGATTTCTTTCTCTTCTAAATCATTGTTTGCAGACAGAAACATGACTGATTTCTGAAATTGATTTTTTAATCTGTCACTTTGCTGTAGTGATTTATTGCTTCAATTTATTTTCTAGTGGTGTCTTTAGGGTATCCTTTGTATAGTGTCATGTTATCTGCATATAGTGATTGCTATAGTTCTTCTTTCCTGACTTGGAGTTTTGTCTTATCTTTCTCTTGCCTAATTGCTCCAGCTAGGGCTTCCAGTAGAACAGTAGTGGTGAAAGTGGACGTTCTTGTCTTGTACCAGATCTCAGCGAACAAGCTTTCAGGCCTTCACAATTGAGTATGATGTTGGCTGTGAGTTTGTTGTGTATGGTCTTTATTATGTTGAAAGATGTCATATTTTTAGGTCTCTCTCCAGTCTTACTGCTTTGCGATCTCCAGATGATGACTCTAGAATGTTTTCCACAAGCCCATTTAGGAAACGGCACAGAGGAAAGCATCATAAATCAGGGAATTTGGCCATTTAGCCTAATCCTTGGTTGGCCCTCTGCTGACAGTATCTGCTCTGATTTGTGTCTGGTGATTTCCATCCATGCTCTGATTGCAGACTTTGTGGTAACATGTGGGGACCTTACTTTGATGGAAACGTGGAATGTTGTAACTCACATGACCCTTTCAAAAATCAGGAAAGGGAACATCAGGTACCTTTTTCCACTTACCATGCGGGGCACTTTTACTTAATTATCTCACCAATTTCTCATAGTGTAATATTATTTCCTTCTGTGGGGGAGGAAAACCAGACACAGGTTAAGAAACTTGCCCCAAATCATGCATTTTGAAGGGACCTCGTTAAGATTTATTCGAGCACACTCTGGCTGACATTAAAGAAAGACATTTAAGAAAAGAAAGGTTATATTGCCTTTGAGATCAGCAAGACCCTTCATTTGGAGGGGGAGAGGGCAGGTGAAAACTGGCACACCTGGGTGTGAAATGACTGCCTGAAAGTCACATGAAGAGTTGTGATAGAATCCAGAATGGGTCAGTATTCATTAGGGAAATTGGTCTGTAATTTTCCTTTTTTGTGTTGTCTTTGTCTGGTTTCGGTATTAGAGTAATATTTGCTTCATAGAATGTGTTTGGTAGTACTCCTTCCTTCTCGATTTTTTGAAAGAGTTTGTGTAATATAGGGACTATTTCGTCTTTGAATGTTTGGTAGAATTCATTTGTGAAACCATCCG
>PVIJ01005219.1:0-61139 GCA_004024925.1 Scalopus aquaticus
ATCCAGCAACTCCCTGCAAAGATGCTCCCTTACCTGGAGCTGGACTCCAGCAACTTCCTGCAGAGGAGCTCCCTGCAGAGGTGTTCCCTGGGGCTGGACCCCAGCAGCTCCCTGCAGAGGAGCTCCCTGCAGAGGTGTTCCCTGGGGCTGGACCCCAGCAGCTCCCTGCAGAGGAGCTCCCTGCAGAGGTGCTCCCTGGAGCTGGACCCCAGCAACTCCCTGCAAAGATGCTCCCTGCAGAGGTGCTCCTGGGGTGGGGCTCACACTGCGGGCCGTGCTCCACAGACACCATGTAGTGCTCCATGACAATACTCCACCAATTCCAAAAGCTGCACCACTGACTTCTGGTGTGGCCTGGCACTGCTCTAAGCGCCTCACTTTCGTCCACACCTGTGACCCCCATGTCGACTCCGGGAGTCAGACCCAGGAACTGGCCCATTTTATTGACATGGGACTGAGGTTCACCAGGCAGTCACCTGTCCAGGCTCCCACCGAGGCAGGTTTGGACCAGGAGGTCTGACTCCTGACCTGCACTGTCTCTCGGTGGGCCTGCCTCGTCCCACACCCCCACTGCCCCAACAGCCACTGCCCCCTGCAGAGCTTTGCCAGCCAAACCTCACCACCCCTCTCCCATCACACACACCGAGGACTCAAACCCAGCAGGCACCTTGGGGCTCTAGCAGGCCAGAACGGGGTGGACCCCGCCGGCCCTGCTCCCGACTGGCTGCCTTGTGAGCTGGTCTCAGAAGTCTGGGAGCCGGGAGGCCTGATCTCTGGCTGCTGCGCCTGGTGCCCGGCGGCCGAGCGGCTCTCCAGCTTGTCTCCCAGGTGGCCCTGGGTCCACACTCACTTGGGCAGAGGCTACTGGCACAGAGGGCGCTGCTGGCTGCAGAGAGGCTCTGTGCCCACACAGCGCGTGTTTCAGTTACCAAGTCACGGCCCCCCACCAGCACCGTCACTAGTGGGCAGACACACGAAGCCACAGGCACCGGAGCTACCGGTGCTTCCAGCCAGTCCCCAACACACACGTGCACACACACACACACATGCACACACACTCGTATGCACATGCGTGTGTCCTCTGGCACAGAGCTTTTCCAATTAGCCCTCGTCACGGTCTCTTTACTGGAATGAGGGGTGAGGAGGTACAGGGGCGGGTGGAGCGGGCTGCACGCACTGAGAGGGCCTGCTCTGGCCTGAGTCAGTCCTGCCCCGGGGGCCACAGACCCTTCACCGCCTGAGAGGCCACCGGCCGGCTGCTTCGGGCCGCAGCGCGCAGTCGCTATTCTCCGGAAACCCGAATGTCAGCTGTGCGGTGCCAGAGGGAGGCAGGGCGCAGGGCTCTGTAGCCACCAGCAGGGACCGCTCATGTGCCCCTTGCTGAGAGGAGCCTGCCAGGGGGGCCTGGGACGGTGGGGGGCTGGGAGGCTGGAGAGGGGTCACGCGCAGGCCCTTGTCCCCTCAGCCGTCTGCAGGCTTCCCGAAGCCGGCGCCGGTGTGGCTCCCAGTGGGGACCACTCTGTGGTCCGTCTCCCGCCTGCACTGGCCCACGAGCCCGGCCGGCCACAGGGCCCGGCTGACCTATCACAACACACGCTCTCCTTCCACAGCGGCCGAGAGCGTCAGGGGCTGGACCTCACAAACGTCAGCCCGCTCGATCCTTGCGCGACCCTTGGCCACAGGGCAGGCCTCCACCTCCATTTGCACACAGGACGCCAAGCACAACGCGAACTCCCTTGACCAAAGTCAGGCCGCAGCTCAGACCAAGGCGGGACTGAGCTGCCGTCCAGCTCCCGGGCACGCACCGTGGACCCCTCTGGCCACGCTAGTGCATTGGGACGGATGCCAGGAAGGGGCGGCCACTTTTAACAGGCGTCTGAGCGGATGTCCCCTTGAGTGTAAGCTCGGGCGCCCTGATGCCCACACAGAGCTGGCACCTCCTGCCAAGCGCAATGAGGAAAGCCTTGCGGGCCCGGCCAGCCCCGGCCAGCCCCAGAGGCCCCTGGGCCCAGAGTTGGTGTGCACGGACGGACCCCCGCTAGGCGCATGGCTGCCGCTCTCCACGGTCCTCAGGTGTCCGGCTGCGCCTGCACTGGCTCCCAGCCCTAGCAGTTTCCACGAGTGGAACAGGCAAAACCACCCCAGGCCCTCGAAGGCTGAATCCTGGTGTGGAAACGCGGCCCCACCGCGGATGAGCTCCTCGGCTGCCTGTCTGGCCCAACTCCTCACCTCACTAGAAGTGGGGCCCGCGGGCGGCTGACGTAGGCGTCTCCAAGCCACTGGGGCGCTGGCGGACAGAGCTGTTTACAGAGAGGAGCGGGACTCGCCAACACTGACGAATAATTTGAAACAAACGCCAGGTCATGTAAACACTTCTTGTCCCCATTCTCAAATGATAAAGCCCGAAGATTGAGCAGGAGGGAAGAGGGGGCTGCCCCTCCACACCCTCTTTCTACTCTGGTCCGAACAGCCTCCCCTGGGCAGGCGATGGCTGTCACGGTCACCCGTGGCCATTACCAGCTTCTCCAGGGGTTGCATGAAGGCCCGAGACGCCACCTCAGCCCTTGCCCCATGCCCCCTGCCCTCCACGAGGCGCCACTGCGGATCTGGGGAGGAACCCGCCAAGGCAGGGGGTCTGTCCGGTGCTGCCTGCGGCTGAGGTCAGACGGCTCACCGGAGGTCCTGGCAGACCGGGCACAGCCCTGGGAAAGCAGCTCCGTGCCCTCCCGGCGGCCTGGCGACCAGGCGAGGGGCGGGCTGAGCTGCCCGCAGGGGTCCGGAGCAAGCTGTTTCCAATCCTGCGCCACCACCCCGCGCGGGCTTGGGGTGGGAGGGCTCTGCCTCTGAACCCTGCTGGCGGCTCCTGGTCCTTCATCTTTATTTATGGCCACTGCTGAATGTTCCCAGAAGGCAGAGAACTCCTCAACACAAGGACTTAGTTACAAAGCCCGCAGAGGCCCGAGCCTCGGGGGCAGGCTCTAGGAGGCTCCTCCTGGGAAACCTAATTGGCAACAGGAGGACCAGAGGGCGCAGCGCGGGGGAAGGACCCCGGGCGAGGTTCCCCCTGGGCCTCCACCACGGGCGGCTGGACCCTCTGGGGGGCACTGGCTGGCAGCCTCCCGGCCGAGGGCTCTCTCCCTGGACACGCGGATGCACTTGGTGCTGCTGGACTGACGGGGCCCCTCATTCTGCTGGCCAGGGCTGGGGTGCAGGCCGGGGTGCTGGGGGAAGTCCTGGCCTCAGGGAGCCCTTGGCTAGGGGGCTGGGAGACCCCTTGAGAAACAGATCCTTCCAGAGAGGCCTGGGCTTGTGGACACATGGCCAGTGGTCCCCAAAGGCTGCTCCCCGGCCTGAAGCTCCCCCCAGCTTGGCGTCTACCCTCCCCCTGCCCAGCCCTCAGGACTGAGATGCTTGTCCTTGAAGCCCCCGATTCTAACCGTCCCTCCCATGTGCAAGCGGTCACCAGGCAACTGTCCCCGCTGTGGCCACCTCCTGTCGGGCATAGCCTCTCCCTGCCTGCGGGTCTCCCTGCTGCTCTGGGTCCCCGGCCCCCGCCTCTCCCTCCCCTTCCCTGTGGCCGCTGCGACGATGACCGGCAGCAACAGGCCCAGCGGCCTGGCACCGAAGGTCAGGTCCAGGGAGGTCTCGGGCTCCGTCTGCCAAGCTGGAGGCTGGTGCGGAGCTGGCCACACATGGGCGCCAAGGTGGTGTCCGGCCCATGGGGTGCCGGCCGGGAGTCCTCAGGAGCCCGCGGCGGCCGCTGGGCGGACCTGCTCCGAGAGCCCGGCTGGACTGCGGTCTGGCCCAAGGTGTTGGTGTTTGTTTTCATTCAGAGCTGGCTGTTTGTCCTGCTCCGGACCAGGTTCTGGGTTATTTATAATAACTGAAATTACTTCTGGACCAGCTTTGGCGGCTTTGTTTCCCAGGAACGTTTCACGATTTGAAACAGAGACTCTGTGTTTTGCCCAGACCTGCCCAGGTTTCCTGGCAGCCAAGCGCCTACTGTGTGTCAGGCAGCCCAGCCCCCATGGCCGGAAGCACAGGCAGAGGCCCCAGCCCCCTGGGGACCGAACTTGACCCCCAGCCCTGAGCCCGTCCTGGCCCCTGAGGGCGGCAGCCCTCCCCCAGCTCCCCCCAGGCAGGCTTAGCAGAAAAGCCTCTTGGCCATCCAGGGCTGTTGCAAAATCGCATCTGATGAGTTAAGTGTAAATAAATGAGAACCAGATGGATTAGAGTTGGGGCAGAGCACAGAAGGGTTTGAGCTCTGGAGCCTGGGCTCCCCTAGGCCCAGGACGCTGCCGGAGCCGCTGGAGGTGTGGGCCTGGGCACAGTGGGGTTGCTGGAGCTGCGGGCTTCCTCGAGGAGGCCTCCTGGGCCAGCTCCAGGACCCCCAGATCCCCCCATGTGGGCCGTGTGGAGGCGGCACAGGCCCCCCCTGCAGCCCCGCTCCCGAGCCCCAGCTGGGCCGGGAGCTGAGGCACAGGATCCGGTCGCAGGCCCGAGGAGCCGGCCCAGCATGGCTCACTCTGCTGAGGCCCGCGGCCTTCAGGGCAGTCACCCCGGTCCCCACCTCGAGGCCAGCTGCTGCCCAGGTGCCCCGGCGCCGGCCAGGCAGCTCTGGGCATCCCACGGGCCCCGTCTGCTGCCCGGCTCAGTGGCTATGAGCTTGTCCTGATCCTCAGTCACAGGCCGTGTCTCTGTGACCAACAGAGCGGGGCCAGGCTCTGGTTCTGATACTGCCGGTCACACCAACCAGGAGACAGGGGCAGCGAGCGACTTGCTGTGACCTTCGGTGGGCTGCTCAATTCTTTCAGGTCTGTTTCCTTCTCTAGAAAACAGGACAATGACAGTACCTGAAGCTGTTTGGGGAATCAAGGAAAAAAAGAGGGAAAGCATGTGGCTGGCTCCTGAAGGGCAAAGCTACGGTGCCCAGCGTGAGTGACCGGCCCGAGCACTGGACATCACGGCGCCTCCATGTCAAGAGCAGGAGCAGTCTCGCCTCCGACTTCTCATCTCCAAGCAGCTTCAGCTTCTGGAATTGTCCCTCCTGTGGGAGGTTCTGGCCTGCTCCCTGCCTGACACCTGCTAGCAGGGACCCAGACCTGCTGGGATGGGGACAAGCCTTGTCCTCTCATGCTGGGTGACCCCAGCTCTCACTGTTCCCATGATCTGGCCTTGTTGGGACACAACTCAGAGTCCACAGAATCACCGCCTTAAAGGATATATACCCTTTGTAGAATAGTTGGTCACAAGGTCAGGAAGACATCACCTCCATCTAATGCCAGAACCATTCTATCACTCCCAAAATAGCCCTGTATCCATGATCACCCAATTGTCCCAACTATTCCCTTCCTTGCCCCCCTATCCTCTGGGCTAAGCAACTTTCTGTCCACAGATTTGCCTCTTCTGGGCATTTCTGTAAGTGGCATCATTCAGTGTGTGGCCTTTTGTGCCTGGCTTCTTCACTGCACATGAGTTGTCAACAACATTCCTGTGGGAACAGGTATGAGTACTTATCACCATTTTCATGACTGTATAATATTCCACGGTATATCTAGTCCATGTCTTGCCTATTCATCAGTTGATGAACATCTGGGTCGTCTACTCTCTTTGGCTACTGTGGATAATACTGCTGGTGTACACGCATGTACCTGTTTTTGAGTGGACATTTCCGGCTTTTGGGTATACACCCATTTGTGTTATTTTGGGTATACACCCACACGGTTACTCGATGTTTAACTTTTGAAGGAGCTGCCAGATTATTTTCCATACTGGCTCCACACTATTTTACACTCCCATCAGCAAAATGCAAGGTCTCAGTGCTTTGTTATTTTCCATTGTTTTTTTGTTTTGTTTTTAATTATAACCATCTTAGTGGGTGTGAAGTGGTATCTCATTATGGTTTTGATTTGCATTTCCCTAACTAATGACATCGAGCATCTTTTCATGTGCTTGTTTGCTCCAATCCTTTGCCCAGTGATAAATCGATGTCTCTTTACTGGGTGTTTCGGGGGTGCCTTGAGATCCTCATGTCTGACCTCACACGCATGTGCCAGCGAACATGTCCTCGGTGTGGAGGGAGCTTGGCGCACCTGTGAGACAGGCCGGGAGGCCTGGGCTCCCTGTGCTCTGCTCCCTGTCCCATGCCTTTCCCAGCTACCATTTGCCAAAGCTGCCCGCCCCACTCTCAGCCTGCCCCTCCGGCTGCCCGGCGCCTGCCCTCAGAAGCCCGCGGCAGACGACCCTAACCCAGCCCACCAGGAGCTCCTAGCTCCCAGGCCCGCGACAGCAGAACACAACAGACCAACACTGAGTCCGCCCTCAGCCCCCATCTCGGCACCACCCAGAGGCGCGCCAGCCAGAGCGCTGTCTGTCCCCGGCCCCCCTTTCCCACTCCCACACGTCACTCCCCTGCACCGCCCCGCACCCCTCAACACCACTCACTTCCATCCTGCCCAGCCCCCTGCTCTCTGGCCGGGAGGACAGTGCCAGCCTCCCGCTGCACCCCCAACCCCGGAAACTGTAGTGTGAAGTGAAACAACTGCAAGGGAAGCAGCCCTGAGCAAGGCCGTTTGGCTCAACATCGCGTCCGAGGTCTCACGTCCCCCTGGATCATCTGCACACACCTGGCCGCCGGGCCCTGGTGTGGGCTGGCAGGAGCCACCTGTCCCCGGCACCGTCCCCACTGGCCTGTCCTGGCGTATCCCTCACGCACCCAGTGCAGGGACAGGAGTGGACCGAGGTCAATGCCTGCCCTCAGGGAGCTGCCCGTCCAGGGGGAGTGGCGGGACGCTGGTTAGAGTAACCGCTGAGTGGGGGCAGCTCTGCAGGAAAGGAAGCGTGTAGGGCGGGGGGAGGAGGACCGGCAGGGGGCACGGGGGAGGAGATGGGGCAGCGGGGAGGAGACCGGGCAGCGGGTTTCCTTCAGAGCCGTAAGGGCAGGGGCAGGGAAAGGTACATGGTTGGTGGGACGAGGGGCGCGTGTGCCCACCTGAACCTGTGCACGCACAGGTATGTGTGGGGTGTGCGGACGTGTGGGGAGCGGTTGCAGTAGCGGGGGGCCCGACGACTGTGGAAGGAGGCTGGGGCCGTGCTCGAGCCTGCGATGTGCCCATTACCAGCCGCAGGTGACCTTGACATTCCCACCCGCGGGGGGGTAAACCTAGTCATACACCTGTCTGCTCCCGAGCCCCGCCCACCTGGCCCGGCCTGGCCTGCCTCTCTGCTCGCACCTGCTGTGTTTCCTTCCTCCTCCCGCCCCACTCACCCCTCCCGGCGACTTTTCACTCGTCAGCCCCAATTCCCGGCTTGTCAGCGGTGCCCCTGCCGCGGCCGCCTGCCGCATCTCAGGGGCCCTGGCTGGGCAGACACGCGCTCGGGCAGTTGCTGGACAGAGGCTGGGGTCCTTCCTCCCGGCCATTCCCGCTGTTTCACCCAGAGGCGCAGCAGCAGCCCGGCTGCCCGCGGCACCCAGGCCACCGGGTGCCCCACCAGGATTTGATACAGCCACGCCCACCTCCGTGGCCACATCTAACGGTGAGGTGGTTCTGGCAGGATGCGAGTCGGGGGCAGCGATGCCACAGAAGTCAGGTCTGGGCTGACCACGCTGGACCAGAACCTGGGTCCCCGGCGGACTACCTGGTAGCCTGCAGGCCGGAGTGGTCTGTCCGCTCCTCAGAGGGTTTCTGTGTAACTGTCACTTGTGCGGCTGACGGATCAGTGAACAGACCTCTGTGTGACAAGCTCTGGGGCCCCCGGGCTGGGGGGAGCCGGTCGCTCCACCGGGAGGACCAGGCAGAGGCGCAGAAGGACGGCGGGCCAGGCCCTCAGGACAGCAAGCGGGGACGGCTCTCCAGGCGGGGAAGCAGAGCCCCGAGGAGCCTCGGACAGGCTCACCATTTAGACGGAGAGGACCAGGCGGGAGCGGTGGCAGAGCCCAACCGCGAGGGACAGCTGCCAGCAGGGCGCCAGGCCCCCCGGAGGGCCCCAGACCGAGGGGGCTCCACCGCGGCTTGCCCGGGATGACCCCTCTGGCGTCTGACTCCGGGCGGTGGCGACGGGCCACGGGAGGGCAAGCCGGCTGGGGGACCCCGTCACCCTGACGGTCGCCAAGGCGGTGAGCCCAGCCCAGCAGCTGGGCGCTGCCTGCTCAGATGGGAGGGCGGCCGGGGGCACAGGCGGCTCTGCCAGCCGGGCTATTTCCAGCTGCATGTGGTTGGGGCGCGGTGAGGGCCAGGGAGGGGCGCTGGGGCAGGAGCATGGCTAATGGCCACGATAAACAGTCGGGTCTGTCCTGCTGGTGCTGAGGGGGAGGGGCGCTGCAGTATCTGCCAGTGCCCGGGTGGCCCCGACGCGTCCGGCCCGTGGGCAGCAGGCCGCACGGAGACTCGGGCCGCCGCCGCTGGGCACGCAGCTCGGGTTTGGGGCATGTGTTTGGTGGCAGTGTATTTTTATTTTATTTGTTTGGCCGAGTATTTTTAAAGAGGCTTCACAAGACACTTATTTTCTGTTTATTTCTCGGAGATCTGACCAAGCCCTTGGCTCGTGGACAGCAGGCAGGAAGATGAAGGACGCGCCTGCCGCCGGGCCCCGGCCCGGCGTGCTCTGTTTATGGACTTGGCATTCTCGCCCGGGGCAGAGCAGGGCTTCCTCCCCAGCCACCCCACGGCAGAGGCGGCGCTGGCACGGGGGGGACAAGAGTCCAGCCCAGTCTTGCCCACGGGAAGGGGCCTCACAGGGCTGCGTCCCTGACCCAAAGGGACAGCCGCAGGGGCAGCGGGAGGGGTGGGCGTGGGGGACCCTGGCCCTGCAGGCTGCTGGACAGCCTGGAGCTCCGAGGCAGTGGGGGTGCCCCCCTCTCGCCCACAGTTCAGCAGCGCCCCCAGACTCAGTGCTGCCTGTGCCCAGGGCGCAGGGGCACAGCCCAGGGAAGGCTTTCTGGAGGGGCCTGAGTTGAGTCCCCGGGGGACAAGCAGGGGTCGGCCAGACAGTGTTAGGGGAGGGCCTGGGGAAGGGGGTTTGGGCAGAGGAACGGCAGGGGGAGGACGGTCGGGAGAGGATGGGAAGGAGGGAGAGGACGGGAGGGAGGCCGGGGCAAAGCCCCACGCAGGCATCACCAGGTGTCCTGGAAGAGGGAGGGCTCAGACGCAGGGGATCCCACCCCTACTCCCAGCACCCCGGCGCCTTGCAGGGGCAGGCCGGTGCCACAGTGAGCAGGGCGCCCATTCCCGCCAGCCTTGCCTCCTGCTCCAGCCAGGCCAGAGCCTCTGCAAGTTTCTGTTTGAAATACAGGGTTCTGCTGCCACTGAGAAACCTGAAAACCACTGGTTGAATCCCCTCCCTCTACTTCACACACGATGGGGAAACTGAGGCACAGAGAGGAGGGCGTTCCCCCAGGCTCCCCACAAGCCATGGCTCAGGAGCAGGACTCCTGGCCCGGGGCCTTTCACCACAGGACCACCTTCTGCAGGCTGCTTCTGCAAGAAGCTTCTGGAAGGAGCTGCCCGCTGCTCCAGCTGCCCTGTCCCCATCCTGAGCCGGCCGTGGGCACGAGGCTGTGGCAGCGGCTCCATCCCGAAACACGTAAGGTCTCCGTCAAGCCCCCTCGGCACCTCACGGCAGGATCTGCGGGTTCTGTGTCCACTGGGGGCAGATGGCGGCCTGTTCTTCAAGACACACCACGTCCAGCGCTGCCTTTTCTCTGGCCAACGCATTTCCAGGCCTAAGCGCCATAGCCCCGAGGCGTGTGGGCTGAGCCCTGCTTGCCCCCTCGAGCAGCAGACCCCTCCTCCCAAGAGTGTTCAGCACCTGAATGTGGGCCAAGAACGGGGAGTAAATAGAACAGGAAGGAACCGTTCGAGTTTACCTTAAAAAATATTGGTGTTTATGGAATAAGTATATGGCTGTCCGAAGCTGTTTAGCTTTACATTAAAATGATCAGCAGTTTTTTTCCAGCCAGAAACGCATTTGAGCCGTTGAAGTATAAAGACAAATAAACAGGCGGCTTGAGCCTCGTTCGGGGCTCAGGGAGCCCACTTGTCTGCAGCTGGTCGTCCTGGAGGAGAGGCCGCTGGCCTGTCTCCAGCGCCAGCCTGGCCGGTGCGGCCCAGCCCCGCCCAGCCGGCCCAGCGAGGGAGCCGCTGGGCCGCCCGCAGCATCTGGGTGTCCCCTAAGCCCTCCCCGAGGTGTGCAAAGTATCCCTCGATCCTCTCCTTCCGCTTGGTGCCTCCAGCGTCACCGGCACACCCACCCCTCCTCTCATACCCATTCTGAGAACACGACTGAGGCTGAGGGAGGGGTGCCATGTGCCCAAGCGCCAGGGCAGGGGGTAGAGGCCGACGCCTGCAGCCCCAGGCCCAAAGACAGACTCATGCCCAGAATCGGCCCAGGTGGCTCGGGCCCCCCAAGCTCCGGCGGGTGTGGTAGCGGCCCAGGAGGCAGGAGTGCGTGGGGTCGGGGAACAGGCCCCCGCCAGGGCCCAGGCTGGTCCCTGAACCTCTGCTGCTCAGAATGGTGCCTCCACGCACTGCGGGTGTCCCGACTTGGAACCTACAGTGATTCGGTCATTCCCATCTGCCAAGTCTGTGCCATGTTCCGGGGGCTCTGGGGGTGCCTCTCAAAGCTAATCTGACCCATCTCGGCATCGGCCCCCCGAAAGAGGAGGCCCCAGAGGCCCGGAGAAGCAAAGGCATGCACTCGGGGTCACTCGGGAAGTGATGGGTCCAGAGTCCAAGCTGGCAGCCTGGTGCCCTCCTCCCCTGAGGCCTAGGGGCCTCCCCCCTGCCGGCTCCCACCTGGACACTGGACGCGGCGCAGGGCAGGCGCCCCCGAAATCTTGGTCACGCTCAGGCCTCCGGCTCTCAGCCAGGGAGGGGCTCCAGACTCGAACCTGAGTGCCGCGCAGACGTCCCCGCTCAGGAGGCTGCTGGTACTTGGTGGCACACGGTCTGCCTCCCCCCACACCGGTCCCTCCGGCCCCCCACCCCAGCCACAGCCGCCGAGCTGCTCAGAACCCCCAGGCAGACATGAGCTGTGAGCCCCGACCCCGCTTCTCCCCTGGGAAACAATGAATCCAGCCGCTGCCCACCATCTTAGGTGGGGTCGCCTGGGTGACCCCACAGCCGGCCGCGCCCCAGAGCGCTCCACAGGCCTCAGCCGCAGGGGTCTCGGCCCCTCACGCCGTCAGATTCTCGACTTCGCAGCCAGAAATCCCTTCAGACTCAGGCGCCAGCGGGGCTACGTCACGCTCCAGCTCCAACACCCCACGGCGCCCCAGGCAATTGAGACTGACGCCCCGACTCCCTCCCAGGGCGTCTCGGCCCCCGCTGCTCACCTCCCGCCAGAGCCGGAGCCGGAGGTCTGCCCCCACCCCCACCCCTGGTTCAGGGTGGCTCCTCTTGCTCCCTGCGGCCCCTCCCCCGCGGCCCCTCCCCGTGTACGCGGGCGACGCTGCAACTGCCTTGACCCGCGGCGTCTGGAGGCAGTGACCTCTAGGCCGGCCGAGTCCAGCCCCTCCATCAGGCCGCTGCCTCCATGTCCTCCCAGCGAGGAGACAGGCCCCATCAGAACCCGCAGCAGACCCAGATGGGTGGGGGCTCGTGTAACTGGGGTGCACCCCAGCCACGCCCCTTGCCCCCCACATTCCACCACCTATTGGTTTGGTGGTTTTCACTGGAGTGGACCCGACCCCACTCCCCCGAGGTCTGAGTTTACTTGCTCACTGCCCCTCCCCTGCCCGTCCAGGAGAGCCCACAGGTGTGGGCACCTCTGGCCTGGCCACCACTGGCTGCAGCGTGGGCACTCGCACCAGCCTGGCGCGGGACAGGGCTCAGGGCACCTCTGGGCACTGCGGGGAGGGTGTGGGCAGCGGCTGACGGATGTGAACTGGCCGAGACGCAGACCTGGCCCTGGCCCGGCCCTCCCGCCGAGGGCGCGTGACCTTGCACAGGCGTGTCCCCTCCCCGAGCCGCCGTCCCCTGGTTCGTAAGGAAGGGACACCCCAGGCTTTCACCTGTGGACGCTGTGAGGACGGAATGGGGGTGAGCAGGACAGCCTGGACAGCTCCAGGGCACAAGAGATGCGAGGACCAAGGGAAGGGCCCCCCAGGCTGGGCGGGGCGAAAGGGGCGCGGGCTACGGAGACGGCCTTCCCGCGGCTCTGACCGCAGACGACAGCCCTTCTCGGGGAGCAGTGCTGAGAAGCGAGCCCCCAAGCCAGACTGTGAGCAGCCTGAGACCTATTTTTCAGTAAGTCGAGGTGAAGGCTGGGGTCGAGGGAACATCTGGCTCGGTGAACTAATGGCTCTGGGGAAGTGGAGCTCGGCGCTGGAGATGGGAAAATGATCCACTGCTGGTTTTAATTTAAGATGAAAAAAATCTTATTCTATTAGCCTAAATATTGCTCCTCTGTCCAACTGCATGGAGTTTGGAATAATATTTTTCAAGCAGAACTACTGCTATTTCAAGTAATTACAATGCGAAAAGCAGTCATTTGGGGCTGAGCAGGGATCTCATCCTGGTTTCAATTCCCTCTGGTGTCATTTTCTGTTATATTTGAGAAATTCCTCAATAAAGATGTCAAATAGAGAAAGGGTTTTGCTCCCGCAGGACGGACTTGGCCCCATTCCAGGACGCAGTCCCAGGCAGGCCTTCCCACAAGAGAATGACCTCCTTTGCTCAAAAGAAAAGAAAAGGTTCAACTGTGAAAACGCAGGCAAGAAAATAACCCTTCAGCCATCAGTCTCGTCTCTCCTAATGAACTCAGAATGCTCTTCGAGCCGGCTGCTCGGACCGGTTCCAGCCACCGTCCCTGCAGCCTCCGGTGCTGGCGGAGAGGGGAGTGTTACGACCCAGCAAGGCGCGTGACCGGTCTCGCGGAGACAAAGCACAGGAGCTGCGAGCAGGCCTTGTTGCTCCCAGTGCGTCAACTGACCAGACAGAACGGCCCCGAGAAGAGAGAACAGAGAAACTTCTGGCAACTCATCCCCTTGCAGCCACAGGACGCCCATGTGGAGGGGGTACAGGGAACTTCCCCAGTTGGCACCATCCTGGTTCCCACTGAGACTGAGCAGTAGGTGAATGGCCATAGCTGATGGGTGGTGATCAACAGGGAGCGGTGGGGAGTGCGGCAAACAGGTGAAGAGACACCCCCTGAGGGGCAGCTGCTTTGCAGCCTGACACCAGCACCTCACTGAGGCATGGGCACCCCTGCCTTGGACCTGCATTTTAGGGGTCCCCATTCTTCATTTTCTCTGGCTGCATGGAGTAGAATCCGCAGGGGAACCTGGAACACAGACCCTCTCTAGACCACATTCTGAGTATCTGAGATCCCAAAACTCCCTGTCCAGGTGGCCCCAAGCCTGTGTGTCCACGGGTGACAGAAGACACTTTGGAGCAAGCGGTAGCAGAGAGGAAGGTGGGGGCGGGTAGATGGCCAGAGCGTGGACGGCCAGGCTGAGGTGCCCTCAGGCTCCCTGTGGTAGAGGAGGGGGCAGAGGTAGAAGAAGGGGGTGCGGAGCAGGCAGAACCCAAGCTACCACTTCCAGGCCTAAAACTCAAGGAACCTAGAACCCCAAATTCCAGTCCAGCCTTCCAGGTTATGAGGACGGGCTGCTGGCCATGGACTAAGCCTATCCTGGTTCTGAAGCTTCCTAATAGGGACTGATCAATATTTCGCTCTTGGGACATAGGTCTGCCTGTGCGCCCTGCCCACGAATGGCCGCCAGCGTCAGGGGCGGGGCTGGCCAAGCAGGAGTGAGACCGGACATGTCCATTTTTACGTACCATTCCCTGATTTTAAGAGGCTGACAGACAACTCAGTGATCACCACGAACAGCACTCGGGGTAAAGGGGGGTGTGCTGGGCGGCCTGTGGGCTGTGGTTTGGAGCCCATCCCCGATGTGGGGTCCCCTCCAGCACCGGGGCAGACGGCGCCTGCATCCGCTGCCCACCACGACTAAGGCGCTGCCCTGTGACCCCCGGGCACTCTGAGACAGGGGCTCCCGCTGCGGGGTTGGGGGGCTGCCGCCTGCAGGCTTCGAGTAACTGGCTCCAAAGCATAGACCCCTCAAGCGGCCAGGCCTCAGGCCAGCTCGGCGTCCACTCAGTGGCCTCTCATCAGCGACCCTTCCCAGGCCCGGGTCCCACTCGGGACAGGGCACTGACCGTCCTTCCGCGGCCCAGGGGCGAGGCCCGGGAGCCCACGTGTGGTGTGGGAGTAGCTGCTCGCAACCAAGGTCCGGCTCCTCTCGAGCCGGAATTTGCTCCTGAGCAGGAAAAAGACCAACAAAAAGAGGCCTGTTGGGAGGGTCGGCTGTCAGCGAGCCCGCGGCACAGAGGGCCTTTTCTCAGCGGCCCAGGCTCGGTGGGGCCGCAGGAAGCTGCCGCCGTGCCGGGCGGGGGTGGGCGGGGGTGGGTGTCCCTCCCAGGCCTTCAGCGCAACCGTGTAAAAGACGCTGTTGTGAAAATGACGTCGTCACAGGAAGACCTGACCCAGCTCAGCGTCCGTCCGGACAGCGGGCAGCTCTGCCTGTGACCGTGCAGGGACCGCGGGGCTGGGAGCAGGCACAGCCAGGGTGCAAGCAGAGGCCGGGCCCCAGGCCCCGGAGGGCCAGACGCCCCCCGCGCCACGCCTCGACGGGGAGCCCAGGTCTGGACCCACGCCCAGGAAGTGGGGAGGCTCAGCGCCCCGCACCGCTGGGGCCCCACCTCGAGGTCTGGCAAGTCCCCACTGGAATCCGGGGACCTGGGAGTCCATTTCTGGGTGACACAGCTGCGGCCTGAGGGGCGGCGAGCGGCGGCAGCCAGGAGAGCGGGTTGAGCCCAGGACGGCGGTGTCCAGGGCCTGGTCTCCGCCCTCGCGGCCTCCTCAGTGACCAAAATGCACATCAGCTGGAAATGGAGCAACGAGCCGACCCCAGGCAGCCCCAGCTCAGCGTCTGGCCCAGCGTCTGGCCCAGCCCAGTGGGCACCATGGAGCCCCAAGCTCTGCCCTGCTCCTCCCCGAACCCCGAGCCAGTGCCGCTCCCCACTTACAGCTGGGGCTCCCCCAGCAAGCGGCCCACGCCGCCTCCTCTGAGCAGCCCGCAGCCTGGGTCCCCGATGCGCCCTCACACCGTGCAGGTCTCCCAGGCTGCAGCCCCCCGCGCCTGCCGCCCAGACGCCGTTCGCCTCTCACCGGGGTGTCATTACACGCTCACAGACCTGTTTCCCGCAGCGCGCTCGTCTGAGGCCCAGCGCTTACTGAACAACGCAGGCGGGCAATCCACGCCAGTAACGCCAGAGTGGGGGTGCTGGGCCCCTCTGCTACACCGGCCCACCAGCCCCCACCACGTGGGGGCCCCTGTGTCAACCCCAACGGCCCTCTGACCCAGCACTTCCACTTCTGGGAAGAACTACCAAGGAAACAACTGGAAAAAGGCGAAAAGTTTTATACCCGCCATCACCTCTGGCCAAAGAAAACAAGCAAACGCCAAATGCACAGCCTCCGAAGGCGGCGGGCTGGGGCCGTCCACCCAGGCCTAAGGCGGGGAGACGGCCCAACTGTCCCTATTTGACGGCGGGGAAGACCGAGGCCATGGGGCCACTGACTCAGCCCTTGGGCAACGGCTCAGCCCTCCACACGTCATCTCTGCGGGGGCGGCAGGCAGCTGTGAGGCTGCGGACTTGTCCACGCCGTGCTCCCGCCAAGCCGTGTGTGGGCCTATCCCGGGCCCTGGACGTCCTGCTCCGGCCACTCAGCAGCCAGGGGCAGGAGACCGGCTTCCGGAGCCACATGCCTTCAACCTCCCGCTATCGACTGCAGCCCCCCGTGGCCTGGCTGAACTGTGCCCCCCAAAGATTGAAAGTCCCGACGCCCAGCACCTAGGAAGGGACCCCTTTTGTGCAGACAGGGTCTTTGCAGAGGGTCAAGTCGGGAGAGGCCTGGCACGGAGGGAGAGCACCCGTACTCCAGCACGGCAGCTGAGTCCTGCAACACCCGCAGGGGGGTTCACGTGCCACGAAGGGAAACCAAGGGGACCCCGCGGACCCTACCAGTGCTTGGAGCAGCTGCGCCCGGCTGGGAGAGCAGCAGGCAGCACCTGACCCTACGGCGGCTCTCCGCTCTTCCCCGCTTCCCCAGCTGACCCAGCAGGCTGGGTGCCTCTCACAAGCCTGACACACCCGACTTAAACACAGTTATCTGGAGCATGGATGTTGGAGGTACACGGGAGCCCTGGTTATGGGCTGGGTGCGTCCCCCCAAACCATACACTAAAGCCCTAACCCTCTGCACCTCAGAATGGGGCTGTGTTCAAGAGGCCACTAAGTAACAGTGGTCCTCAGGGTGGCCCCACCTCGACATGACCAGGGCCTTTCAGGAACAGGCAATGTGGGGTGGGGAGCGGTGAGGGGTTCACGTAACACCAGCGGGAGCGTGGGAGAGGCCTCAGGAAGCCTGGCCCTGCCAGGACCTGGAGCTTCCGGCCTCCGCTTCACGAGGACGCACGCCCCCGCACGAGGCGACGCCCCGGGCCGCCGCTGGGGCCCGAGCCACAGGGGGCGCAGGCTGACACTCACCCAGGCAGTTGTGTCCGTCGTGGGCCAGCATGAAGCCGTCGAAACAGGTGCACCTGTAGTTGCCCGGGATGTTGATGCACTCGTGCACACAGCCCCCGTTGTAGAAGTCATTCTCGCACTCGTCGATGTCTGCAAAACGGGGCGGGAGAGGCGTCAGGCCCTCGCGGCCCCCGCCAGACGCTTGAGGCTAGGAGCGGGGCCTGGGACCCAACGGTTGCGGGAGGAGTGTCCGGCCACTGCCAGGCCGGCCACAGGGCGCCTTCGAGCCCCCAGTGGGAAGCACCCAGCTCTGCCTCCCTTAAAAGCCCCTCAACACTGGCAGCCTGGGGACACCGTGGAAAGCCCCCAAACTGGCCCTCTCCGGCAGATTTTAAAGCCTCCCGGAGCTGGAGTGGGGTCTCAAGCACAGTGCAGTCTGCCCATCACCAAAGAGGGCGCCCTCTGGACCGAGAGGAAAGTCCATTTGCCCCCTCCCCCCACTGGCCCCCATCAGTGCCTTAAGCCTGGATTTCTCTGCTCCAGCTTCCTTGTTGTAACAAAGGCTTCTGTCTCACAAACAATGACCAGCAGCCTTTGTAAAGGTCATCCTTTTTTGCTGTTTTAAGTCTTTTTCACCATTTCCCATCAGGGGTCAAAGGGCTATCAGTCCTGGAGTTCCGGAGCGGCCTCTGAGACCAGGAACGCCGAGGTAACGTTCAGCGAGCTGCCTCTCAGCCCAGCCCCACTCGCCACCGTGTCACTAGCCCCCCCTCCACCCCGTCCCCACCTAGCTCAGGGACACTGAGCTGGGGCCAAGGCCCAGCCACGTGGGTCCGATTTACAAGGGTGCTGGAGAGACCACGGCACAGGGGGCTAACCCCTGCCAAAGGTCACACACCTAGGACGGGGTACAGCGGGGCTGAACCCATGGGGCTGGCGTGGGAGCCCCGGGACCTGACCAGCCCCCAGGGGTGGCAAGGAGAAGGGCACCTGGGGGCAGGGAGAACTGACCCCTCCCTGTCCCCCCATCTCCTCTCAGCCCAAACAGGCCGGGAGGCGTCAGAAGCGCCTGCTCAGAGGGACCCGAAGCCCCTGGCCAGGCGAAACCGCAAGCTCCTCCCTCAATGGAGGCCAGGGGGCAGCAGGAAGCCATCCCTTCTCGAGGCGGAGGGTGACAGGACCCAGCCCTGAAGGGCAGGACAAGGCCGGCCTGAAGAAGAGGGCCCAGGCCAGCCCGGCCTTTCCCTCAGATGCCCGGTAGCCGCCAGCTCCTTGCGCTCTTCTCGCGGGTCCCCAGGCAGGGCCACACACAGTCGGGGACAGTCACATGGGAATGTCTGCCCGGAAGGCAGCTGGCGTAAGGGGGCGAGCTCTGTGACTCCGGAGGTGACCAAGCACTGCCTGAACACCTGCTGGCCAGGAACGCTGTCCACAGGGGGATAACTTCAGTAAAAGAAGCCCCGAAAGTGCCAGAACGCAGGGAGAGGGCCGTGCAGCTTTCCACCTGGGGCCTGCCAACCAGCCACGATGACGGAAGACCCAAGTGAGGTTCGTCTCGGAGAGACGGCGGCTCAGTCTAAGTTGTCTGCCCGGGCCATCAGCGTCCGCTGGGAAGCAGACTCAAGTTGCGTGCCCTATGCATTGTTTTTCATCATTGTATTTAATGCACTTAGAAATTAAATAACATTAACAGAGCATATCAGATTTTATGTTTGAAAGGGTACATGGGTTTATAAAGACTGAGACATTGTTTACTTCCCAATCCTTGACCACAGCCCCAGATAAACTGGACCAGCCCCTGTCCCCTGGATGCCCCACAGACCCCCAAGGTAATGGAACGCATCAACCCCCACTTCCCTGGGTCCCCGTCCTGGGGAAAACTGTTACCAACTACCTTCCCACTGCATCAGTCAGCCGCCAAAGCAGGGTCTGCAGCCCTCATCACAGCTGCATTCTACTCGCCGGCCAGCCTTCCACCACCTGTTCGCACGGCCACCACCTCTCATCTGCCTGAACCAGCACCCCAGGGCTGAGGCTTGTCTCCGCTGTGTACTAAGAAAGGGTTCTGCGATCATGCAAAGACCCTTTGTTCATTTAGCCACGCGTACCTGTGTGTGCGCCTGTCCCCCGCCCAGATAGCCAGCCAGCCTGCACATGTCCACTCACCCCACCCCCCACTCGCCACCCCCCACCCCCGCCTAGTCACTCTATCCATTCAAAGACCCACCCAAATGCCTCCTAGCCTTCCTTTTGTCTCTTCCTACTAATAATCTATCCCACTGTCCAGTCACCCGGTGATCCTCCCTTTTGTCCAATCAGCTGTTTATCCAGACATATGTCTGCTCGTACACCCAAACACAGCTCCATCCACCCCGCCATTCAATCAGACACCCATCCTTTTGTTCATCTAAACATCCAACCGAATGTCTGTCCGTCCATCCAACCCATCCAAATACCTCCTCCATCTGTTCACTGATCCAAATATCTGCCCATCTATTCAAACACACACATTTATATACAAATATTCATATATAAAGATTCTTGCCTATCCACTCATCTAGCCAAACATCTATGCATTCACCCATCACCTCCTTCAAACATTATCCATCCAAACAGCTTACCAAACACATACAAAAAGATTTTCAAAAAGAATAAAATATTAGGATGAAGAATAAGACAAATCTGGTGAAAGTACGCAGAAATATATTCGGTATTTCTAGCACAATTTGAAAAGGCAGCCACAAACACGGCTCTGGGCTTCCTAGAAGCCCCAGCCAAGAAGTAAACACAATCAGTTATAGTTACCACATCCATAAAGTGCAATTAAACCCACTTTTTAATGATGGAAAGGTCTGACAAAAATGCCTTTTCCCCTGGTTAGGATAACTAAATGCCCACAATTTGCCTGGCATAGTTCCAGTGTATACCTGTTATCCAGGTGTAACTATTAACAGCAAACTTTTCACTATCAAATGAAAGACTAACTTATCACCAGACCCGCAAAGCATTCCATGAGCAATGCATGAAACGACTCTAGCCTTTCCCTTCAACTCCCTGTCCTGTGGACCCCACTAGATGCTGTGCAGGAATGTCTGGTGCTCACATCTCTCCCCTCAATGGACTCCTAAAGGGTTCCCCAGATCTGAGCATCCCAGAAAGACTGGTTCCTTCCACTTCCCAGGCCCCAAGTGCCCCCTTAGCTGGCTTCTGAGTCCATCGCCAGCCTCCTGTTCACAAGCCAACCTCACCCCAATTTTCTGTATCTGTGCCTTGAATTTTTTTTTAAAGATTTATTTATGCATAGAAGAGCTGGGGTGTCAGCCAGAGGTGTGGGGGCAGGGTGAGAGGAGTCACCAGCGACAGAGTAGGGGGCAGAACAGGCAGATCTACTGAAATACATTGCTGAGGGGAGCAGCGGGGAGACAGGTCTGCTGTGCCCTGTGGGAAGCTCCCTGGCTGGGGATTGAACTCGTGCTGCAGTGGCTGCCCACAGCTTCATAGTGCTGAGACTTAATTCCTTGAGCCACCAGGGATGCCTGAATTTTTATTTTTTAAAATCATGTGAATCTCCTCCTTCAATTCACAGGAGATAAACACACAAACCAGTGAACTAAAAAATCCTGCCCCAACAAGTGGGGTTGTTATAAAGACCAAACCCAGGCCTGGAGGAGCGTCCCCGGGTCTCCAAGGAGCCCGTCGAGCTCAGGCCCCTTTTTAAGAGCTATTAAAGCTGGGGAATGAGGAACAGGCAGATGGGGTGAGGAGAGGGTGGAGGAATGGGGGCAGAGTCAAGCCCTCTGGATGTTTATTCGTAACGAACGATTGTGGGTAGAGTATTCCCCATAAAGATGTGCTGAGGTCTTAATCCCCAGCCCATGTGCATGTGACTTGATTTGGAAATAGGATCTTTGCAGATGTAATCAAGTTAAGATGAGGTCATACTGGAGTGGGCACTGACCCAATGACTGATGTCCTTATAAGAGGGAAATATGGGTACAGACACGCAGGATGTCAGGGCAGACAGAACACCCTGGGGAGACATACAGACACGCGGAGGGAAGACAGCCAGGCGGTGACAGAGGAGAGACTGGGGCAGGGACACTGTGTGCGGGGCAGGGGTCACCGCTGCTCCTACATCTCTGGCTCCCAGCCAGTCGCTTGTCAAACGTTAGTCTTGATTCCTGCTGGGGTCGCGCCCAGTTAGGGTGAATACTTAAAACAAGTGCTCCCTGCTTCGGAAAGTTATTAAGAAGTGGAAAGGAGATATCCCCAGCGTCACTATTTTATTTTCCAAGGTCTGTCCCTGCCTGGTCAGCACCGTGAGGACGTGGGCAGGACACCCCTCCTGGATATGCCTCAGTGCTGAGAATAAGAAGTTCAACTGCTTCCCCTCCAGCTTGGCTCTTATTTATTTTTAAAAATGAAAACTCAATTCCCAACAGAAAACAGCTCCCAAGCTCCAACAGAGCAGAGAAAAAAAGCACAGGGAGCTGCTCATTATGGGATTTTTAAAAGGTCGCCCATTCCAGTCTTCTTATATTAAAATGGCAGCAAACTCCACCGTGGCCGCGCGCCAGAGACGCTGGTTTGGAACTCGAGTGGGATGAGTTTTGTTGCTTTCATTTAATTCAAAATTGATTCTTGCAGCCCTGTAAAATATATGTTTATTCTGTGGTGCCTAGGTTCTAAGAGATTCTATTGCAATGAGTCAGAGCTCCTTCTCATTTTATTTTAATACGATTTTAGGGCATTTTCCTGAAAATCAGGACTGACTGGAAAGGTTCTCAAAAAGAGGAATTTTAAAGCACCCCGCTCTCCGCTCTCAGAGATCATTACTGAAAACATCTTCTGGTTTCCCCTTGAAATTGGCATTTTTCTCGACATTCCTGGCCGACAGTGGAGACCAAAGGCTGCAACAAAGGCTCCTTTCCTGGCTGGGCGCTAGTGCGTCTCTGCCTTTGTCTGGGGGCTCTAGGGAAAACCGTGCACTCTTTAGATCAGGCAACCATTCGTGGCGAGATGTATGGCTTAGGAAGTTGAGTCCTTATTGGTGAATAAATCTTAATCCGGTTTGTTGGCTAATTACACTCCCGGGAAGGCGGTTTCACAGGGCCGCTGAGCAGCAAGGATTAAGCCTCTGTCTCCGGTGGCACAGGGTTAAGCTCTGGGTTTGTAATGACTGAGTAATGAGACCCACTCTCTGTGGACCCCTGGCATCCATCGATCAGGTTTCCCTTCTGCCGAGACAATGCCGAAGTGGGCCCAGCAGTTAATTATGGGAAAGGTCAAAGGTCACGCAAAACCAACACAAATCTATATACTTTTTTCATTCCTAACTGCACACAATGACCACGGCTCAGCTAGAGGGTGGGAAGGGCCTCCTCTCCCCTCCCCCAAACCGAAGAGCCAAAACCACCACGCTGCTCGGGCTGTGCCCTGACCATCCCTAGTGGCTCGGGGCCTCCACGCTCGTGCCGATGCGGCTCTCTCTGCCCGGTGCTCCTTCCCTCCTGGTCCTCCTTCCCTTCCTGGTCTCCTTCCCCTCCTGGTCTCCTTCCCCTCCTGGTCTCCTTCCCCTCCTGGTCCTCCTTCCCCTCCTGGTCCTCCTTCCCCTCCTGGTCCTCCTTCCTCCCCTGGTGCTCCTTCCCCTCCTGGGCTCTTCCCCTCCTGGTGCTCCTTCCCCTCCTGGTGCTCCTTCCTCTCCTCGTCCTCCTTCCTCCCCTGGTGCTCCTTCCCTCCACAAGCACCTATGCTGTCTGCAGAGTGAGCCCCAGCAAGCCCCTCCCCAGCAGACCCGACTCCTCCCCACCCTCTGGGCCCATGGTCCCCTGAATCGAGGCTGTGGGCACTCTTGCCTGCCGTGTTACGAGTCCGTTGAGGCTGCGAGGTCTGTGGGTGAGAGCTGTGTCCTGTTTCGCTTAAGTCTCCAAGTAGTAGAGTGTGTTCAGTGCTGAATGGATGGGGCCTCCCTGGACCGACCCCCACGCTGGGTAAGGTAGCAGGCCCTTCTCTCAGCGACACCCCAAGGAGCGGGCACCACACAGCAAGGAAACCAAGGCTCAGAGACTCTGCCCGCCCTGCCCCTTAGGCGGGGCCAGGATGTGGGCCAAGCCCCCTGACTTCAAGTTCATCTGTCTCAGTCGCCCAGGACAACGAAGCTTCCCGAGAAGGCAAATCTGTGGAAACAGAAAGTTTCCTGGGGCTGGGGGCTCAGGGGTGATGGCTACGGTGCACAGAATTGATTCTGGGTAATGAAAAGGTTCTGAACTCATGATGCAGGCTGCCCAACTCTGCAACGCCCCAAAGGCACTGAACTGTGTGCTTTAAGTGGGTAGGTTGTATGACTCGTCAATTAGAGCTCAATAAAGCTATTTAAAAATGTGAAATGGTCCGTGCCACGGGCGTCCCCTCCACTGGCTGGCCGGGGTGGGGAGACGACGGGGCTGCTCACTCTGGCCCCAAATGCCACCTGCCCAGCCCTGCTGGCTACGAGGCTCCCGAGGTTCCAGATGAGATGCTCCTGTCGAGCCCAAAGGACAAGGGCTGGTCCATTGCTCTTTCTCTCTCAAAATCACCCCGAGCCCTTCGCTGGGACTGTCCCAAGGCTCCAATGTCAAATCCCGCAGACCTGAGGCCTAGTGAGCAGGAAGCTGCCCTTCAGAGTCCCCCGGGAGCCCTGCCTGCCAGAGCTAAGGCTCTCGAGCCGGCGGCCAGTCGCATGGTCATTCTCTGGTCAGAGAGAGGCAGCGGAGGGCCCTAAGTCCCTGTCCCGCTGCCCCCGTGTGGGCACAGAGGGGCTACCCCCCGGCCCAAGCGCCCGTGAACACGACAGCAGGACCATGAGACACGTATGCTGGCCGGGAAGCCTGAGCCCCACTAGGAAAGGGGAAGCTGGGGTGCTTGAGCTCCCCTGAGACCTTAGAAAGGGGTAACCCACCCAGAGAGGGAAACTGAGGCCTCATCTTACCAACAAATCAGGGGCTCAGCCTTCTTCCCAAACCTTCCAGGCCACCCGTAACAGGCCCCGGCGGACATGCTGAGGTCTGACTTCCTTCCCTTTCTCTCCGAATCCCAGCGGCCTTTCTCTGCGCCAGGAATAGAAGCAGCAGCGGTGACTTCCTGCCAGGCACAGTCTGAGGCCCAGAGGAGCAGCCCCCCGCGGCCCAGGTGGGAAGGACTTCACTCCCCTCAGCACAGAAAAGGAAAGGAGGCTCAGAGCACTGACGAGACCCACCCAGTGAGGAAGTCGGGGGCCGAAACAGGCGCAGGCAGGCTGGCCCAGATGCCACCCTCTGGCCTGGGCACGATCACCCCAAGAAATCCCCATATGCCAGCCACCGAGGGCGCGGGCCCAGGGTCCATGCGGAGGACGGAGCCCTCCTGTCGCCAGCACCCGCAGCTTCCTCGACCCGCCCCTCACCCCCTGCACGGGGACAGGGACCCAGCCGCCAAGGGCATGGCCTTGCCCACCCGTGCAGGGGACAGGTCTGCCGTGGGGCTGCCCAGAGGATGGGACTCTCCCAGGAGCTCCCAGAAGGAGACGTGGAGAGAGGGGTGATCGGGAGACCTCGGGCGTGATCAACGCCAGCGGCCATTATCGGCCAGGCCGGTGTCCAGCGCAGGCCGGTTTCACACTCTGTCCTCCCAGGGGCTGCAGCCCTAGCCCATCTGGAGTACCCCCTTAGAGCCCCCTCCAAGACCCCTGACCTTGTCCTCTTTGTTTCAAGGCCTTTGGGGAAGGCCTTCATCCATTTCAGTAGCATTCAAAGGCCAACAGGGCCGCAGTTTATTTTCTTAGAAATAATGGTTTTTGCTGGTTAGCATTCCTCCCATGGAAAAACAAATAGAGCCGCCTGGTAAAAAGCTGCCAAGAGGAGGCGAGTGGCCAGAGGAAAGGGCAGAGGGGCCGGCGGGCTGGGGTAGAGACCCTCCAGCCCTCGGGGAATGGGGCTTAGAGGGAAAAGCTCAGCTTGCAGGCATGGGCGTTGCCTTCAACACACCCAGAATCTGGTCAGCGGGTGCCCTCCCTGGCTCCCCCAAACGCAAGTTGGGGAGGCAGGTGCCATTGCTGCTTTTGAGGGACATTTAAGGAGTGAGGAATCAGGGATCAAGAAGGTTAAGCACTTGTAAGATTTACCGAGTCGGCAGAGAGCAAAACAGGCATAGCCGCCCTGCTCGAGCCCTGGGCTGGCTCTCTGGGCGGCTCCCTCCTCAGGCTACACTTTCCACACCCTACTACGGCCATGTGCCCGTCCCTCCTATTAGCCCGTGAAGCTGAGGACAGTCTCAGCCCCATCCAGAGGCCAGGGCAATCTGACTGTGCAAAGGCCCTGCGGTAGGAAGGTCTGGCAAGTTTGAGGCGCTCAACAAAGAAGACAAGTAGCTGAGGTCTGCTGAGGGAGGGAAAGAGCGAGAGTGAGAGCAGCTCGCAGTGCTGAGCTGAGAGCTGGGCTCAGCCTGTGGGGTGTTGTCTCCCCGTTATGCAGATGGGTGATCTACTTAAAAGCCCAGGACACTGTCAATATTGAACCAGATAATGAACCAGGATTTTACAGATAGTTCAACTGAGGCTGGGGAAAGAGAGCTGTCCGGTGCTTGAGTGCTAATAGTGCAAGCCTTTTCTTTTTCCTTCCAAGAATGGGCATGGACTCCCCAAAACATAAACTCTGCAGGCAGAGCTGGACCTGTGGCAAAAAGCACTGCCTAATTGCTGGCTGACAGCAACTTGGAATTTTAAGCCACTTCCGACTTCTTCCTGCCTGCTGGTCTGCAGGCTTGGGCACTTTCATCTCCAGCCGGGCACACACGTTAGCAGACATAATTGCACGTTTTAAGACTTAAAGAATTTCCCCTCCTCCCCCTCCCAGCCCACCTCCTACGGCCTTTCCTGGCCTCCCAAAAAGCAGAACTTTATCTGGAGTTTCAATAAAGTGTGGAATAATGACAATGAAAATTATTTAATGAGGGCATAGATATTATTCCCTAAGAAGGCCAATTGGTTTTAAGATTTTTTTTTTCTGATGTTAAACTAAGTGGATCACTGGGTGTGTTATGAGTTTCGTTAAAACACTTAATAGCATGCCCTGTAATCTACCTGCCTTGCAGTGACTGACAAGTTGGCCCCAGGGACATAAAATTCAGGAAGTGACTATTTACATTCATTACATACATGCTAATTTTGTGATCTCTGCTGCCCAGAAGGTTGTCATTTTCCCCCTTTCTACAAAAAGAGGAAAATAGTAATATAGGTGATAGACTGTGGCCAAAACAGAAAATAACTCCCCCCACGAGTTTTAATTATAGCATTTTGGAAAAGGCCTGCGTTGGAACTTGCGAGAAGAATAAACCACTTGAATAAGTGGTCGAAAAATTAAGTAGACATAGGGGGGACGATGTGTTGCTGCTTCAGACTAAACAGTGATTATCAAGAGGGTCTCAGTTATTTAAACAAGCCATTTGAGGGCGGTTTGCTCCTTGTTTGGGACCTGGTCCTCATTAGAAACGAGAGCTTTTAATTAAGATTAGTAAGACCCAATTCAAGCTATAATTTGGTCCTTTTCCTTTGCAAATGTCTATGAAAACAAAGCAATTAAGGTTAAATGAGTTGAAGCATTTAAAGGGGATGAAATGTCCCCTCCTCACCCCCAGCTGCCCCCTCAGCAGAAGGAGTATAAACAGGCCACACTAATTCAGACCAGAAGGCCAGCACAGGGCTGGCCCTGTGGCGTCCTAAAGGCCTATGCACCAGGGGCCCAGTGGGCTGGGGATGCACAGGCTTAGCTGCAGGAAGAGGGCCAGGGCAATCTGACTGTGCAAAGGCCCTGGGGTAGGAAGGGACTGGAAGTTTGAGGGACTCCACAAAGAAGACAAGTAGCTGAGGTCTGGTGAGGGAGGGAAGGAGCGAGAATGAGAGCAGCTCGCAGTGCTGAGCTGAGAGCTGGGCTCAGCCTGTGGGGTGTCATCTCCCCGTTAACGTGGATTGGTGATTGACTTCCAAGCCCATTCACAGGGCCTGGCTCAGATGTGCCACTGGTAGTAAGGGGGGAGGGCGGGGGGAGGGGGAGAACAAAGGAGAGACTCCTCCCACTATATTCCAACAGGCTGGGGGGTGGGGGAGGACCGATACGGACAGTCATGTATATGCACAACATGGGGCGCCTGGACTCCCTCTGAAATTCCTTCCAACTGCACATCCACGATTTTACCTCCACTTATTTTGGATTCCGTCAACACGTGGATTATCAAGGAAACACTTATTCACCCTCAGCCTGGCTCAGAGCCTTTCGCATCTGTCCAAACCACCTCAGCAAGTCCCGCCAACGGTGAGCTAACCACACGGCCTGGCTGCTCCTGGACACAGCTGCACTGTCGCCTCACATGTGGGAGCTCAGCCATCCCCACAAACGCCCTAGCCACATGGCTGAACTGCCTGGAAGGTGTTTTAAGAAGCCATTCCTGGCCTGGGGGTGGTGGGGGGAGGAGAGGGGTGGAGGGTTGCCTCAGGTGCTGGGCTTACTAAATGGGCTTTAACAACCAGCAGGGGTTCCCAGGTGATGAGGCTGTGGGTGTCAGAGGCTGCTCAGTCCACCTAAGGCCCCCCACAGCCTGGGTCTGCTCCCTGGGAAGAACTGGGGAGACTGGAGCCACCTTCGCCACCTGTCTCTGTGTGAGCACAGTAAACAGCAATTGATTCTGTCTGCAGGACAGGGAGCCCACTTCCTTTCAAATTCTAACCTCCACCTCTGCAAAGCCCTATACACATCAGACCTGGAGATAAGGACAGGGTTGTGGAGGGAAGAGGTTTCCGCTAAAGTGGAAAGGATGGTGTAGAGGGTGCGGTGATTGATTATTGATGTCTGCTGTGGGAGAGGGTGCCGGCACATTTGCCATCCCTGGAGCAAGGTTCGGGAACAAAGGAAGACCTGCTGCACATGTATTTTCTATTGTGCATTCTTGGTCAACGGTGGCCTGTGAATGGCACGTGAGCCTGTGCCTCTGTGGTGATATCGAGAGAGGCACGTGGTTTATTTGTATAGTTAAAGGACCAGAACCTCCTGTTTCCCAGCCATTTCGGACCCTGAGAATTGTCAAAAAGACGGTTTCACCTGTTTGCATATATTGGACAACATTACGATCATCCAAGTCCTTACCTTCATCACCATCACCCCATCAGCACCCCATCCTCACCCCCAATGGCACTGTCATCACTATTAACATCACCATCACTGTTATCACAGGGACAGCTGCTGATGCCTATTAGTATAGCCACAAACCTGTGGACCTGTGGCAAAACACTGAACCCTCACACTATTTCTATGAAGTAGATACTATTGTCTCTAGTTTATCCACAAACAGCGATCAAGCAACTTGTCCAGGCTATGCAGGCAGGATTTGCACCCACGCCGTCTAGCTCCAAAGTCCCTACTTCAATTGCTGCGCGCCACCGAATACGGACTGTGCTCCCCTCTTCTCAGCACGGGGCTGGGATCACAGCATCCCTGGGCAGAAAGTCTGCATGGAGACAAGCCCAGCCAGAGCGGGCTCCAGCGCTGATGTGGGCTGGGCCCCTGCCTCTGGCCTCCACCTCCCCATCTGTAAAACCAACAGGGCACATCTGGGTGGGCTCCAAGCTGCTGCAGGCCACTCCAGAGTTCAGAGTGCCCGGAATCCCTGAAGGTCCTCCTGGAGACATCTGGGGGTTCAGTGGCCCTTGTTTGAACGCCCTGCAGTCTCCTTCCATCCTGACGAGTGATGGGAGGTGGGTGCCCAGAGATGAGCAAACGCCAATGCAGATGGGACAGTGTCCACTCAGGCCCGGGACGCCCCTAAGTGCTCACTCCAAGGGTCTTTCTTGCCTTTCCTGACATTGCTTTGTTAATAGGGCGACTCAGCAGGTGTCCAACACCCTCCGCCCCTCCGTTTTGGCTTATTCGCAGAGAATGTCCACTGCTCCTAACTCCAGCCCAGGCAGCACAACCAGCCTGCAAGCAACTCGGGGAGGGCGGGGTTGCCCCCTAACTGCCCCTCTGACACAGGACAACGAGCCATTTTCAAAGGTCCCCACCATTCGCGATGTCGCGTGAGCCTGACACACTGGAGAGGCGGTGAGCACCAACAGTGACCAATAGGGCGTGGCCATCACACGCCCAGTGCGGACACACTGGCGCCCGCGGCCGGCCCAGCCCCACGGTGCCAAATCACCAAAGGAGGACTGAGGCTTAGGAGGGCAGCCCACACCCACCCACACCCAGAATCTCCCATCAGTGGGGCCGGCAACCCCGCTGCCAGGCCCGGCCCACTGTCCTCTAATCAGGGTGAAAACACGGGCCGGATGCGGAGCTGCCCACACCGGGAGGGACCCTCACGCCACCCCCACATACACAGGTCCTTCAGCTGCTGTGGACTCCAGTCTGGGAGGAGAGAGCCGACTCTGACCTGCCTGGGATGGGGGTCGGAGGGCAGCACGGGGGGCTCTCTGCATCAAGGGGCTCGCTGCAGGCTCCCTGGGGACACAGCTCGAGTTTGATAGCTTCGGTGGGTGGCCCTGCGGCTGAGTTCAAGGGAGGGCTCAATAAGCGAGCTCACAGTTCAGAAGGGCAGGAAGACGAGTCCAGAGTCAGAAGAGTGATGATGGAGGAAGCCCAGGGGCTTCTGGGAGCAGGGTAGGCACTTCGTGCAGCTGTGTGTGTGTGTGTGTGTGTGTGTGTGAGACTGTGTGGAAATAGAGGTATCAGGGAAGGCTTCCTGGAAGAGGCAAATCTAAAGACTGATTAGAAACTAGTCAGGACGCAGAGGGAGGAGAAGGAGCTCCAGGCAGAGGGAGCACCTAGCTGGGGCTGAGGTCAAGCATGGGCCTCACGCCTACGTACGGTGCTGTGCAGCATTTCAGGTGAGGCTACAGCCCGGAGGGGCAGGGAGGCCCCTGGGACTTCCTAAAGCACATTCACGAACCCCCTCCGCTCTCATCCTCACACGAAGGACATCGCGCCCCCTCTCCCGAGCTGGCAAGTGTGGCTCCAGACACGGCTCGAGTGGAACTGACAGTTAAAGCTGGACTCGGCGCGAGAGTGTGGCCTCCTGGGCAGGGGCCAGCTGGAGGGGACCTGAGGAGGTGGGCTGGGGGCTGCGGGCAGGCTGGGTTTGTGGCTTCAATCGGCAGATTGGGCTGCCAGAGCCTGGGCCTGGAGAGCGGGCAGAATAGGCCCCGCAGAGCCTCACCCCTGCCCCTTGGGGCCACGGAGCTCGCCCCTGGGCCCTGCAGTGGCCAAGCCAGCCAGGGCACGGGCTTCTTGCTTGGGGCCTGCTCTAGTCCCGTCCAGCCTGGCCAGCTCCCCAGTCAGACTTCTGGGCCCCAAGTGAGCGAGGGAAATGGTCAGACTGGGAGCGTCGAGGGTGGTGTCCCCTCCCAGCACTCGGCCTTCCGCCCAGGCCCAACAAACCAGCAGGACAGACGCCGCCGCCGGCTCAAGCGAGGCGAGGGGTGTCCCCTTCGAGACCCGCTCCTGCAAAGGCCAAGGGCGGTGCCCGGCGTGGCTCTCCTCAGGAAGCTCACTCACAGAAAAAGCCAGCTGGCCGGGCTGGGGGAGACAGCGAGATGCCTGGAGCCTCAGGGAGGAACGTGAGGCTCGCACACCCCCGAGAAAGCCGGAACCCTGTGCCTTGCTCTCCTCGTCTAGAAAGTGGGGGCAGATGGGGGTGATTTGGATCCGTGATTCTCAAGCAGAGGTGCACTTTGGCCACAGACGACAGTTTCCGGCCCCTCGACACTGGGTCCTGCCTCGGACCCACGGAGTCAGTGACTGCACAGACCCTGCCTGGCCAACGCTCCAGAAGGTTCTCTCCAGCTCCCTCCGGCTTGGAGAGTGATGGCCGCTCCCCCCTCTCTGACTTCCAGCCCGCCAGGGGGCAGCTGCCAGTGCCAGACGGTGAAGCCAACACCCCAGGACAGGGCAGGGAGGCTGGCCAGACAGACCAGCCTCTGCGTTGCCCCCGCCCTGACGCAGGCCCTGCACTGAGACCCATGCCAGGCTACTGGGTAGGTCCTTTTGAGAATCTTCAGGCCACTTGGGAAGGTTTTGGAGCTGAAGTTGGGGACCTCACTGGGAATGGCCACCCACACAGGCGTCCAGTCAGCATTCTCTGCATCACCTCAACTTCTTAACGAAAAGTCCCAACCCCAGGGAGAGTCAGCTTCCTCCCCGTCCTCCCGCCAGGGAAGCGCCCCGAGGCTGAGCGGGGCAGGGCAGCCCGAGGGGCCAGCAGGCAGGCCCTGCAGCCCGGGGTGGGCTGGGCCCGCGGCTCACCTTCACACTGCCGGCCTTCGCCCTTGTAGCCCGGCTTGCAGAGGCACTTGTAGGACTTGGGCGTGTTCTGGCAGATGGCATCGATGTGGCACTCGTCCGTGCCCTCCGAGCACTCATCCACGTCGGCCGCTCCTGGGGGGGACGAGGGGTGAGGCGCGGCCGGGGGGTGGGCAGCGACAGGATGGCATGCCTTCTGCGCCCCCCCACTGACCAACCAATCTAGTGTGACAAGCGGCAACTAGTGGCCTTTGAGGCAGCTCCTATGTGCTGGGCACCAAAATGCCATCTATCGTCTAGTTCCCCAGAGTCTCCTTACACAGAACTGTCGGGCCCACTACAGGGCGGAGGAAACAGAATGAGGGGAGCATGAGGAGGCCCCCATAAGCGTGCCGCCACCATCCTTACTCTGGTTTCAGAGCCAGGGCTCCTGGGCAGGGCTCAAGCCCATCTCCCTGGGGTCTCAGGCAGAACAGGGGGCGCGGCCCCACCAGGTGGCCCCGAGGTGGTGGGAACATGGACCCCACCCAGCCCTTGGCTGTGACGAGGGGGACTCCGTGTCCCCAGGCTAGTGGGCAGCGGCCCGTGTGGGTCCAGACCCTCCAAAGGGCTCCCAGGGGCTGGCCTCCCCCGGCCCCTCCCCCGCCCGGGAAAACCACGCACACTGGATCTCAACCTCCACCCCCCACCCCGCCCCAAACACCCCCATGCAGCCCCCCGCAGCAGCTGTGGGCAGGTAATGCCAAGCAGATTTTGGGGATGGGCCCTTCATCTCTGTCTCTTACATGCGTGCGCGCGCACACACACGGCTCAGAAAGGGACGGCCCGACCAGCACGGCCAGGAGAACCTTGGCCTCGTCCAGGCTCAGCCCTCAGGCTCCCGGTGTGGAAACAAGCCCAGGCCGCTGGGGCGGGGAGCTCATTAGGGGCAGCCTGGACCCCGCGCCCACAGGCAGGGCCAGAGCCTTCCCGCGGCCACATCACCCGCGGCCGGCCAGAACGAAAGGCAGATGGACGGGAGACAGCAGGATCGGGGGTAAGGGACCCCCAGCTGCCCCTGGGGGGCTGTCACCAGGGCGCGTTGGCGATGTCCTGGAGTGCCCACCCATCTTCACCCCTGCAGCCTCACCCTGCACCGTCTGCTCAAGACCTGGACAGTCCACTCTGAATCAGCCCACTCCCAGATCTGGCATTGGGGTGCTCAGTCTGCATGGGGCCACACTAAGTAAACCACCACGGCCGCTATAACCTTCTCGTTTGCCCTCGTCTCCGACCTGCCCCCAAAGGAAGAGATACAGCGCCGAATCGCCTCCCTGCATACACGCACGCACAGCAGCCGGCACCACTTTTCGGGGCAGTTGGATCTGCTCAGGTCAGCAGCCCACCCTCTACCACTGCGCAAAGGAAGGTGGACAGGGGGCCAGGGGGCCGCCATGTGGAAAACCAAAGCCAGCCACTGGCGGGTCAGGGGCCAGCAGGAACACCGAGTCCCCTCTGCGGAGTGACGGGAGGGGCCCGGTGCGCAGGTGGCACTGCCTCGAGGGCGGGAGGCCAGAGAGGGCCGTCTACTTCCTTCTGGGGGAAGAATGGCCACGTCTGAGATGGGGCCAGCAGGGGCCCCGGCCACCCCACTTCTCAAGGTTCAGTGAGAAGGAAGGAGGGAGAGCGACCACCTACTCCTGCCCCTACCTCCCACCCAGGCAGCTGTGCCATGTGTGGCTGTTAGCCAAGGGGTGGTGGGGGCACCTTCCAACCCACATTCCAACGTGTCTTTGGTGGGAGAGGCAGAGGTGCCACCAGCCGCTCCCCGGCCCTCCAGCCACCCGCCTGACCCCAGCCGGGAACCTGCTCTGAGGGCAGCCAGACCCTCCCAGCCCTCGGGTTGGCTTCCAGTGGTGAGGCGTGTGGTGAGGACACACCAGAAGAGAGGCAGCGAGGTGGGGACAGCACACGCCTAACATTCCATCAGGGTGAAGAGCCCCAAAACCTGGAGAGACACCCACGGACACTTAAGGCACGGGCAGAAGGGCCAGCTGCCTGCTGGGGAACCGTTTTAAAGACCTGGTAGCCATTCTGGGGAGCAATCCCCAGGTGTGGATACTGTGGCCCTGAGGGGGGGCTCCCAGGGAAAACCAAGGGCAGCCAGAGGAGCAGACAGGGGGCCTCCCCGCCATGTCCCCCCACCCAGGAGAGAAAGGGAGGAAGCCCCGCTGAGGACACGGGAGGAGAAAATGGGGCTTCAGCTTTGTGGGATGGTCCCTCCAGAAACCCAAGCGAGCAGAGCAGCAGTGGCATGAGTGCTGGGGTCCCTGTGAAACCCGTGGGTGCCCCCACCCCACCTCTGCTGCCTCCAGCTTCCTCCTCCCTCCCCGCCTCCCTCTCCAAGGTCCCGTCTGCTCTCTCCTCTGGTCCTCCTCCATTTCCCTTCCTCTGTGTCTGTCCGTCTGTCTTGCCCTCCTGCCTGACTGTCCATTGCCTTCCAGGCACCCCCATCTCTCTACCCCTCCCCCCTCCGGTCCTACACCCCCAGTCCTCCTGTCTCTCTTCCTGCCCATCTGCCTCCACCTCTCCTTTGCTCTCACCCACCAGCCTGTCCATGTCTCCCTCTTCTGATCTTTCCTGCAGCTGCCCTCGCCTCCTCCGTCCCCTGGGTCCTCCCCTCCTCTCCGCCTGTGTCCCCGTCTCATCTCCAAGCCTGTCATCCGTGTGCTTCTTTCCTGTCCTTTTGTGTGTTTCCTCCGGGCCTTCTCTCTGTCCGTCTGTCCCTCTACCTACCACTTCCTCGGCCTCTTTCTCTTTAGGTACCTCCTTTCCCCCTTGCTCATCTTCTCCTTCCGTCTCCCGCTGACGCTCCCCTCTGTCTTGGGGGAGCACCCATCCGACCCCAGGGTACCGACTCCCTCCCGCCCTTGGTGAGAACTCCAGGACCCCCCTTGGCCAGCGTCTCTCTTTCTTCCTCAGGCCCTCACTCTTCCCCTCCCCCGGGCCTGAGCCCCTCCAGCGGCTGCACGGGGAACCAGGAGCCCCGGGCCACCCCGGCTGCGGGGAGGGGGCGCCCCGCGGGGCCCCAGAAGTTACTTTGCAAGAAGGCGGGGCGGGCTCCGGGCCCGCGCGGGCCGCGGCCCGCCTGACGGCGCGGGGCTGGGGTCCGCCGAAGACGCCGCCGCCGCCTGCCGGTTCCGGGCTTACCTGGAAGCCCGCTGCCTCCAGCCAGCCGCCCGCGCGCGCCCAGGGCGAGCAACACGCACAAGTGCCAGCGCACGGCCGCCGCGCCCATGCTCGCTGCGGGCCGGGGCGGGCCGGGCTGGGCCGGGCGTGCGGGCGTGCGGGGCGCGGGGACCCCACCGACCGGCCGCTCCGCGAGCGCTCCTGGCTGCTGGCTCCTCCGCCACCGCTCCAGCTCGCAGCCACCGAGCCGGAGCGGCTGACGAGCTGACAGGCGCGCGCTCATTGGTCCGCGACCGCCGGGGGCGGGGCGCCACGCGCGGCCGGCCAATGGGTGCGGGCGGGCGGCCCGCGGGGGGAGGGGCGGGCGCCGGAGTCCCGGGCCACCCCCTCCGCTCCCGGCAGGCGGCAGGTGGGGGGTGGGGGCCGGGACCGGCTCGCGCGACCCTGGGCGCTCGGTCTCGGCCAGGCCGGGACTGGTCGGAGGTCGCTCCCTCCCGCGGCCCCTGCCTCTCTCAGTCCCGGTGGTCCAGGGTGGCCGCCCCTCGGGGGCAGCGCCCGCCTCCCCCGACATCCCCAGCCCAGCACGCACTCCGGGAGAGGAGCAGGCCTGCCCACCCGCTTCGGAGGTCGTGAAAGGGGCTCGGCGCATTTGCAGTGAAAGAAACACCGAGGTGCACAGCAGATTGGGGCACCTGCCCCCTTGCAATGTTTCCTGAGCACCTACTGTGTGCCGAGCATCGACAATGCCCTACGAACACGCAGGCAGGGGACCATCAGGAAGGTGATTTTAAAATTTGCGTTCAAAACATAATGAACTTTTTGCCACTCCCCAAAGGACAATGGCCCAAAGTGCGCTGGCCACAGCACAGCCGTGGGCTGTCACGGTCTCCCTGCACCTCTTTGCACTCAGCCCCTGCGGCGGAGGCCCATCTCGGGGCTGACCTCTTCATCGGCTGGCCAGAAGGCAGAACGTGAGGCCAAGGCCTCCCCGTGGGGCGGGGCCTGGGGCCAAGGGGAGCATGGGGTCATTCCACCCAAGAACTGCTCTGGCCTGGCCTGGGGTCTACACCTGATGCCTTTGGCCTTTGGGGCCAGGGCTGGGACCCTCGGTGGAGAGCCGCAGCTGGAAATAAATGGCCCCTCTCAGGCGGAGGCAGCAGGCTTTAAGGGAAGAAAGTCCAGCAAACCCCAAAGCCTATCTCCTTGACAACCACCAATAAGAAGCCTTTTTTCTCCGGCTCTCCAGGCCCCACTCAAAGCCCAGACTTCCCTCTTTTTGTCCACTCTGCCTCGCCAGGCCTCCCCCAACTTTCCTCTCCACTGGCTGCGTCCCCTGCCCCCAGCACCCAGCACTCAAAGCAGACTCTGCGGGCACACCCTCCCCCCCGCCCCAAACCTTCCGGCGTGTAAACACACATGCTCATAGGTGTCCTGACGGACCCACATTCACACACTCACACACCCGCCAACACAAAAGCGCGGGCGCACACACACACACACACACACACACACACACACACACACACACTTCTGCACTGACCTCCTCAGCCCTGAGTTCAGTCTGTGTCCAGCGGACTGTCACAAACGGGTGGCACTGGGCTGGTGGCAGAGGCAGCCCCCCCATGGGGGCCAGAAAGGGCCAGCCATGCTGTCTGGGAGTCAGGAAGGGGCCGCTGCCCTTGGCCTCTGCAGCGTCCCCCATGTCCCATCACTGCCTGGAGCTCCTGGCTGGCGGCTTAATCTGGGGAGCTCCTTGATCAGGTTTTCTTTTGTGCTCAATTGTGTGGCTGCAGGTTTCTGGGGGAGACAGCTCCCTCAGAACCCCACATTATCATGTGCGCTAGGTAACAGGGCAAAAAATGTGTGTTTGAGGGAAAAGCCCTTTCAGCCGGCCCTAAGCACTTTGAAACAACGTCCCATTTGTCAAGTCCCCACCCCTTGTGAGTGCACCCCAAGTTTGAAGGCAGCAGGGAAAGCTCTTCCAGGCTTTGTCCCCGCCGAGCCAAGGGGGGGATGAAGGTAGGAGGGTGGCCCTTGGACTGGACCCCTTCCAAGAAGAGAGCGTGGCCTGGGCAGAGGCGTGGAGCTGGGGCGGAGGAGGCAGAAAGGGGGACGCATTTGGGAGCTTCCCAAAGACGCACTGGAGCAGTCAGCTGGCAGGGCAGGGAGAGGGGTCACCCCCGTCCGTGAGCAGTCCAGGGGCGCTCTCAGAGCACATGACCTGTGTCACCTGTGCCCTGCCAGGACCTACAGTTGGTGCAAAGGGTGAAGAGATTTTCCTAATGGACAAGAGAATTTCCAAGGTCCATGGGGACCAAGGGGTGAAAGTTCCCCACATGTAAAGCGTGTGCAGTGACATGAAAGGGGGACTCGTGGGGGTGCGATGTCTGCGCCAGAGGCTCAGGATGTGGGGCACAACCCAGAGGCCAGGACTCCCCCTGGAGACCGAGTTGGGGGGGCGGAGGCCCAGGGCTGGGAGGAATCACCTGGTCACTGTGGAAAGGAACAGCACCCCCCCCTCACCCTGCCTTGTGCAGATAACCAGGCACCCCACGCCCTCCCAGAGGTGCCGGCCTTGCCAAGCCGCTAGCAGAGGGCCCCACCCTAGCCCTCGCCTGCACGCCCCCCCCCCACCAGCTCCCATCATTGGCCCTCTCCTCAAGACTCATCCTCCTCTTTGCCCACACCCCAACCCAGCCCCTCACAGTTTTAGGGCTTCCTCCGGGCTCCCACAAACCCCAGGGTACAGCTCACCCCAGGGTTCAGGTCTGTCTCCCAGGATTCCCTAAGGCCGAGCTCACAGCTGATCTGGGCCCGAGCCTCTAGCTGGGAGCTCAGGCGTGATCGCGAGCGAGCGAGTCAGCAGGGAAAGTCCATCACTCAGCTGAGAATTCATATTCCCCAGGGAGTGGGGAAAGACGCTTGGGCTGTTGGATGGGGCGTGGGGAGAGGACCCAGCTGCCGCCTCTCCAGGCCGCCCAGTGCCCACGGGACGCCCTGGCCAGCCGTCCTGTCGCGCCCTTTGGCTCCCCCTGGGGCTGCCGCACCGGGGCTGCAGAGAGAGGCCTGCGGCTGGGGCGCTCCCCCTCCTGCCCAGCTGCAGTGACGCCAGCTGGCTCGCCGGGGGCCTCGGGCAAGAACACCTTCCTTTTTTGTTTTCTTAATTTTCTCAGGAAGAATTCTCTTGATTAATAACAGTTGTGAAAGTTCTCTGCAAAACTCAAGTTCTCTGCAAGCACCCCTGCCTCTGCACGGGTGCGACTTTCGAGCTTGACCCTGAAGGTTTTGTCAGTCTTAAAAAACAAACACTCACAATAATAGCACTGGGTGGGGGGGGGCACAGTTCCTCAGACCTTCGCTGCCGCCCGCCCCTGGGGGGTGGGGCCCAGGCCCCCGTGCAGCACAAGAAAGGGCCTCAGCCCCTGGAACCCCAGGCATCTCCAGCTGCCAACAGACTATCCCGGAAGACCCCTTAAGACCGGCACGCCCCCCTCCCCCAGGGCTGACCGTGGCTCTTACACCTAAGGGTTCTGGGGTGCTCTGAGCCCACCCACACTATGGCCTTGAGAAAACAGGGCTGCGCCCTCACCTGGGTCCTGGAGCTCGCAGACAGCGGGGATTCGAACCCAGGTCTGTGTGATCCAGAAGATGCCTCAAAGCCGTGAGTGGCTCAGCGCGCAGGAGCGCGTCCTCCTTCAGCCGGTGCTGAGGAACCGGCTCCTACACAGCAGCCCAATCCTAACTGATCAGTTTCACATGGCTGGTTTTAAGCCCTTGCCTGCTTCTCACAGGTCCATAAAACGCCCCACCTGGGGTGGACGTGTTTCTCTTCAGGATTTTGGAAGGGCTTGTGTAGAAGTGGAAAGTGGGGGTGATACCACACACACACTCACAGACTCACACACACCACACACATACCACACATGCACCATACACTACATCACATATACCACCCCCCCACAAACCCCCCCACCATATATACCACACACCACACATGCATCATATACCATACTCCACACACACCGTATACTACATCACACACACACCACACACACCCCCGCGGACCCACACACACCATATATACCACACACACCACACATGCATCACACACCACACTCCACACACTACATCACACACAACACAAAGACACCCCACACACCCCACATGCCTCACATGCAAACCCCCCCCCACACACATACACACAGAGCATGGGGTGGCTGGAGCTGGCACTCAGAGCCTGCTGCCTCCTCTCCTTCCTCAGCCCTCTGCCTGGAAGGGCCTGTGCCTACCCCCACCCAGGCTGCCTCGGAGCCACCACTCAGTGCTGCCCCTCCCACCCTGTGCCAGCCAGTCCCAGACCTACCTCCCCCTCAAGAGCCTGTCCTCAGAGACCCCCTTGGAGAGTGACTCCAGCTGCCCACTTCCTCCCAGCCACCTCCATGCCCTGTGCCCGGGGAGGAACTGGGCTGGTCAGCAGGACGCCCTCAGGCGCCCAGGATGGTGACCCGGCCCTGAATGACCCACCAGTTTGGGCACTGGGTCAGCGTTGCAACCTGGAGCTTACTGGTTAGTAGATCTGCCTCCCTCTTAGGTCAAGCTAAATCAGGGGGTGCAGGTTAACTAGACTCCCTGGCCACCTAGAATCCCTTCCAGACTTCAGCCCAAGCCCGTGGGGGTGTAGGGGGGATGTGAACAGGAGGCTCTGGCAGGGCCAGTCATTGTATCCCAGGCTTCTGGCCATATCATTGGTCAGGGCAAGGACATGTGACTAAACCTAGCCAATCAGGCGCCTTCCCTGGGATTCTCTAAGGGCTGGTGGGTGTGTCTCCCAACCAAGTCTGAGGTCCTGTTTGACTCATCCTTTGTCTTAAGACAGTTGTTTCCTGGTTAAATCAATGCAGGAGTTGGGGGGTTTCTCCATGAAATGACCCCCCTGGCAGCATGTGCTAGGTCTGGTTGTGAATATTTTACATATATTAACTTGTAGTCCACAGTCACCCAATGAAGTGGGTTCTATTATTCTCATTTAGAATAGGGCACAGAGAGGTGAAGTGGTTTGCTCAAGGTCACACAGCAGCGCCAGGAATGAATGAGTGAATGAATGAGTGGATGAGAAGTGGTGCCCTCAGTCACCCAGCCAATCTGAATCAGGATGAAAAGACCTGGGGGGCTCCTGAGTCCCTGCCAGGGTTCCTTGGTCCTTCCTCCATCCTTCAGTCTCAGATGTCCCATCATGGCATGGAGGCAAAGAAGGGGATTTGGAAGATCACGAAGATGGAAAATGGAAGCTCCATGTGCATAACACTGAACTGAGCTGCTTTATGGTAGAATAGAAATAGCATAAAATCCACCAGTCCCATCATTGCTTAATTGTGCAGGTCCGTGGCACTGAGAACATTCACATCGCCGTTGCTCCTGGGTTTAGTTTTTGAGGCGCTACCACGCTGTCTCCGGCGGTCGCTGCTGCACCCACCTGAATAAATTCCACCACTATCAAGATGGAAGACCCCAAATTTCCACTTGTCCTTCCCGGCAGGTGCCCGAACCCTCGCTCAGGCAGCTATGGGTCTTGTGTCTTTGACAAACGCTCCGAGTGGGATTGCTGGCCTGTGTCTTCAGACTGAGGTGAATCCATGTGTTGTGCATTAGTCGGGCTTGTTCGAGAACTTGGTGTTGTGGGATCACGCATGTGCACGCTTTTGTCTGACTTCGGCTCAGCCTGCTTTTCCAGTTTCATTCAACACATATGATTTGCAACCTCTTTTCTCTCATTTCATTCAGAATCATAGGCATTAAATCCCTTTGAGGCTGTGATTCTGAAAATCGGCTGTTTTATCCATTGCAGACTGCACATTTACTTAACCACTCGAGGCTGATTCTAAAGTTTTGCTCTTACAAACAAAACTGGGTGGAGCACCCTCGTCCCTAGTCTTTTCCTGCATCTCCAATCATTTCTTTGAAATAAACCTGGAAGGGTGAAATATCTGCATGGAAGGAAATCAGTGGTTTGCACCTACTTAGATCAATAGCCAAATTGCTTTTCAGAAAGCTGTTATCACAACCCATCAATTTCACCCCCTAAATATCTCTCCAGCCCGGGGACCCTACCCATCTTCTGTGCTCTTTGGGGCCCCTCTCCCTGGTGCCTTTGCCCAAGGAGGTTACTTGCCTGAGCCGGAACCTTCAGGTAGTCAGGCCAGGGCTTCACAGATGCAGACATCAGGACCTGGATAAAGAGTGGGGGGTCCATGAATGGTTTAGGGGGTCACCCATCCCCTTGCCTCCCTTCAACTTCCAGAGCCCAGCCAGCAGCCGGGCAGAGCAGGTGCAGAGCACAGGCGTGGCAAAGGAGACATCTGCTGACACTTAAGCATCTCCTCCAGGCTAGTGGGTGCCGGCGACAGTGGACAATCAGGGGGCCGTGATGGTGGTCTGTGACGCCCAGGATGGTCTCCCGTGTCCCAGAAAGAAGTCAAGGGCTCTGACCAGAGAGTCACAGCTCTCCCATCCTCTGGGACCTTACCCTGGTCTACTGCTTGAACAGAAGATGCCAGCCCTTCTTTGGCCCCAGATCTAGTGTAGTTCAACTCCAAGACTTCCCAGCACGGGAGGAGGGCCTCCCCGCAGCCACACATGCCGGCTTGCCGATGGACACAGCTCCCTTGCACAATGGGCCATTGTGGCCTCTGGCCTGCACCCTTATCCCCCAGGAATGTTGGGGGAGTGCGGGCTGGCCTGAGAGCTGGCCGAAGGACTTCTCTGGGTCTGCCCCCACAGCCAGCTCTGCCCTTTGATAAGTGCCCTGCGGGACAGGTCATGTGACAGAGACGAGACAGGTGTTCATGCTGGGCTTGACCTGATTCAGTCACAGAATCCCCTTCCTCGACCTCCAGAACCAGAGGCTGAGACCCGGAGTCTCATAACCTCGGTTTGGCAGATGGAGAAACTGAGTCGAAGAAAGGTTAAGTGCTGGCCGCCCCGCCTAAGTTGTAGGCAAAGAAAAAGTTACTGTGCAGAAGCCCAGCAGGGATGGGGGAGGATCCGTCACACTCAGAAAGAAGTTTACTAAACAATGGCGACATGCCAGAGCTGGGCCAGACACTGGGAAGAGACCTGGCCCCTACCCATGACAAGGTCAAGGCTGGCGAGAGACTCTGGCACAGGAATCCCACAGAGCGCAGCCAAGACTGCAGCCAGCGGGCCTGCTCCCAGCCCCGCCTCTTTTCTCGGAGCTACACTGCAAGTCTCCTGCGGCAGACCCCATGAATTGGCTTTGGACCTGAGTGGACACAACTTCTTAGCCAGCTGTGTGTCCTCGGGGAAGTTCCTTGGCCTCTCTGAGCTTCGGTTTACCCACATAAGAGATGAGAATAAAAACCTCTCATCACAGAGCTCAGCGAGGGAAGCCGGACAATTCATGTAAAGGTCCTGGCCTGGTGGCTGGCAGACAGCTGGCACTCAGTAAATATTGCTATTAATCTTAGACAGGATAGCCAGTCCTAAGAAACCTAAGTAAAGAAAAGTGTAAGGAGCATGGACATGGGTGGGATTTGGAGTGTGGTTTAGAGGTAGCTGGTGGCAGGGCCAGAATGTGGTGCAAGATAATGAAATGACAAAGATCTGTTGGAAGGAGAGGGTGCCAGCTGAAACAGAGAACAGAGACCCACACAGCAGGCATTGAGGCCACACTCTCCAGGGCTGGAACCAATCAGCTGCCGTAAGTTTCTGTTCTTGTGTCAAGATTCAGGTTGCCAGGAGTGAGTCTAGCGGGTCAAGTTAGGGTCGTGTTGGGGCCCAAGTTAGGGCCCACCTTGGCCAGGGTGCTTTGGATGCCTAGATGCTGAGCCTACCAGACTGTAGGCTGTCACAACTGGCAGTTCCCAAAGGAGGGAACTGGTCAGAGGGGCATGGAGGCCAGGCTGCAGGTACAGCAGATGTCAGCTCTAGGAGAAAGGGAAGAAGGAAACCCTGCAGAGACCTGCTTTGTGCTTCCAGGAGGGCTTCCTGGGGGAGGTGGCACTGACACCGTAACATACCCAGGAGGGACTTGCTGAAAGATGCCACCTCACTTGAGCTTAAGGAACAGTGGCATGTTTGGCAGGCTATCCTTACCAAACCAGCGACCAAATTTCAGCTTTCTCTTTGGGTTTTTGGTCCTGGATTGTTGATTCCACAGAACTCAGTGAAAAGAAATTCACATAACTACCATCAAATCATGGTGCTTTTGTTTGGTAAAAATTACTAGCGTGGCATTCATTCAGTCATTCAACAAACATTTGCCCTCTCCTCTTTCCCCATATGCTGAGCACTGTTCTGGGCACAGCTTCTTCCCTGCAGGAGCCCAGAGGCTTGTGAGGTAAACGTGAGTAGACAGTTAAATCTGGGAGACATTCGAGGGCTGTACAACATGCAGTTTTAAAATTTAAAAAAGGAGGCCTCAATGCACCAGGCCTGGAGGAGTGGGAAGGGGGCATGTGTGAAAGTAAAACTTCACAGAAGAGGTAAGTTGGGCTTTATAGGATGAGTAGGAGTTCAACAGGCTGCCAGTAAATGAAGACAATCCAAGTGGAAGAACAGGTGCAGAACATCTGGGAAGTCAAGGAAATGGAATAGTTCGGTAGCCTGGAGGCTAAGGTGTGGGGCACCTTTGGGTGCTGGTTGCCAGTATGGTTGGAGTTGTCCAGTGGCCAGTATATTAGGGGCTCCATATAAATAAAATCAATCAGTAGAGGTGCCTGGCACATAGTAGGTGATCATTAAATACCCGTTGATGTTCGGGATTCAACTATCCTTGGCTGCCATGCCTATCTGCTCAGACTGTGAGCTCTGGCCCCAGTGATCCTGTGTGGGTTCCCCATGACTTCCTGGAGCTCCTGGGGTGTTGAAAGTGACTGGAAGGGAGTTGAAGGAAGCTGAAAACTGGCCTCTACATTTCCCTTGGGGTGGGGGGAGCTCTAAGACCAGTGCTGTTCAGTTAGCTCCAATTTTTAATTTGCGGGGAGATTAAGAAAAATGAAATAAAACATCTAAAGCCAGCCGGCCCTCCTTTGCGTCCGCTGTGGATGAACGGTGGAGCTTCCATCCCGGCCCGGCGCCTGCAAGCTCTCGGCCCACAACACAAACACGCGGGTCAGAGGGACAGACAGACCGGACACTGCTCCTCCGGCCATCCCTCTCCAGCCAGGGGCACCCCGTGGCGCCTACCCGCCCGCTGCCCAGGCCCAGGCCCTCCCCGCCCCCACTGGCCTCTCCACCGCCTTCTCGCAAAGACTTTTTGAAGTTGATCAATGAGACATGTTTTATTTACGGGCCGCTGCTGCGCGGGCTCCGCGAGGCCTTCGTTAGCCCCACATAATGAAAGAATGGGCCGATTCAAGAGGGCTCGGGAGAGAAAAGAGGGAAAATTAGAGTCTGCGCACTTAAAAAAAAAAAAAAAAAGCGGAGGGGGTGGGGTAGAAATGGTGGATTTGCTAAATAAAGCTCGGCGCTTTCAGAGCGAGGTCCGCTCAAGCCTCTTAGCTGGACAATGCGGCCGCAGGCGGCCACTCGCATTCCACCGGGATGGATGGGCAGTGGCTGTTTAAATTGCTACTTAGGTTTCCAGCTGTTTTACCAGTGATTTGCCCGACTTAATAGCTCTTTAAGGCTTTAAACAAGAAAATAGCTCTTCTCACGACTCAAAGGAGTGGCCGGGTCAGCGCAGACGGCGCCCATTGTCCGGCCTGGGCCCGCGCCGCGCCCGTCCCCTCCCCCACTCAGGCCGGACTTTGTCCAGCTCTCGGGACTCTTTATCCTCTTAACGTCCTGGTTTTCTGGGCCCCCATCCAGAGGACTTCTAAATAAGTACTTATTTGAGGGGACCGCCTGTCTGCTGCTTTTGCGCGTCCTTCAGCAAGCTGGAAGCGAAAAGGAAGAATTAGAATCGCAGCTGCGATGCTACTAGCGCCTGTTTGTTGAGCCTCTACTATGGGCCCAGCCGGGGCCAGACTTTTCTTACGTCATTCCCGTTGCCCTTCACATTTGTCTCCAGCGACGTGCACGCGGCTCTGACAGCTATTTTACTCTCGGGGAGACTGAGGCACTAGAGGGGAGGGGCCCTTTGGCCAAGTTCACAGAGGCGCACACAGTAGGGCCAGGCTGATGAGAGCTCCAGGTCTGGCCCTTCATCACCCCCTGCTGCTCGGGCCCGGGAGGCTCCGGCAGGGGCGAGGGGGCTCCTGGGAGGTGGGTGCAGCTGGAGCCCCTGACCTGGGCACTTAGAGGTAGCTGTTGGGCCCAGGGAGACTGGCAGGGGTGGGAGGAAAGGGGAGGAGAGGAGGGGCCGCGGTGGGATGAGGGGGGTTCTGCCATCACCAGTGAGTCTAGAGCCTGTCTTTAATGATATGAAAATAGTTATTTATCACAGTTTAGTTCTAAGATGCCAAAATGCAGCAGTTACTTTTCTTTTCTTTTTTTAAGATTACTTATGCATACAAGCTGGGGTGTAGGCCAGAAGTGTGGGGATGAGAGGATTCACCAGAGACAGAGTGGGGAGCAGAACAGGCAGATCGACTGAAGTACACTGCTGAGGGGAGCAGCGGGTGAGGCAGGAGAGGTCTGCCGCGCCATGTGGGAATCTCCCTGGCCAGGCATCGAACTCTCGTCACCGCTGCCGACAGCTCCAAAGTGCAGCACTTAACCGCTGTGCCAACAGGGAGGCCCTGTTCTTTATCTTTAAAATGGCAACAACAACAAAGCAAACAATATTGACATTCTAATGCTGGAGAAGTGACAGGCACACGGGCATCTCACAGCCAGTTGTTTAGAGTGACCCTGGGCTCTCAAAACTTGTAATGCAAAAGTCCATTCACTGAGCAATTCGCTGGCCAAGAATTGTTCCCACAAATATATTCACTTTTGTATGCAAAGATGGATGCACGAAGATGTTCATTTTGTACTGCTTTTTATACCTAAAACTGGAAAAGAAAGAGCCTGAACAACCTCAAGTGTCTATAAACAGGGACTAAATAGGTTTTTGCCAATCCTCTCATGGAATATTATACAGACAGGAAAAGGGATGGAACAGACCAATTTCTACTCCTCTAGAAGTGTCTGAGAATGATTATTTCTCCATAACCATGGGTATTTTCACACTTTAAAATCTTGGCCAATTTGCTAAGTAGAAAATGGCATTTTGGCTTGTGGTTCTTAATTATGAGTGAGGTTGAGTATTTTTCATATAGTTATTGTTCATTTAAAAAATTTCTGGGAATTTCCTTTTCACAGACCACCTTTGCCCATTTTTTCCTGTTTGGGTTTAAAATCTCTTTCCCACTATCCGAGAGTTTTCGAAATTCAGGTGCAGACTCCTATGAAAGGTAGTCCCTGATTTGTTTTATACCTTTTTTTTTTTCATTTAGATCTCACCAGTTTGATGTGTCACACTTTTCAGTCATTTTTTTTTTTAACTTTGATTTTTTGGTACAGAAGTTTGTTTTTTTCACGATAGTTAATCAATTCTCTTTCCCTTTTTGATTTCCTTAGTTATCTCCAAGTTTAGAAGGTTTCAGCCTCCATCCCAACATCCAGGGACCTGGTCAACATTCACCTCAGTGTTGGGCCAGTTTAACTCGGAGTGCATTTGCTTTATATTCTTCTGTAGACGCGAAAATGGGTTTAAATGTCTGCTTTTCCCCGCTCGGCCTCCCAGCTCCCCTCGGCTGGGGTCCCTCCTGCAGTTCACGGCTGGAGAAGATGGTTCTTCACGCTGGGGGCTGCGTCAGTAGGAACGTCTGTTTCTCTGTTCTCCCTGAATCACATATCTTAATATCAGTGAGAGCTTATTCCTAATCTTTTCAAAAGTCATCTTTAGATTTCCCCCTCATTTATTTCCTCAAGTGAGTTTTATTATGGGTCTGGGTATCCTGCTTAGAAAGAAGCTTCCTTTCCAACATTATAAATAACCTCACCTTTGTTTCCTTGAGAATTTTTATGTTTCACTTTTTTTGGCTGTGATTTCAATCTTGGATCCATCTGGAACTGATTTAGGTGTAAGGGGTGAGGTAGGGATTCTATCTGATTTTTTCCAGGTGACTGGTCTCAGGTTCTCTGGTGCTGAGCATTGCATGGAGCCTTTTCCCTGGGATGTGACACACTTCTCTTTTTTACACTTTCAATGCTGCCTTTTTCCACAGGGTTCTCTCCTCTGGTCTGGATGGAGTGTCCATTTCTTTTTCAGGACGAACCTCTAAACCTGACTGTTCTTTCATCATTGGCTTTAACATCTGGTAAAGCCAATCCTCCTTAACGGCTTTTGTTTTTCCTTAGAATTTCCCTGGTGAGTCGCACATGTTTATTTTTCCAGATGAAATTTGGTATCATTTTGTCAAGTTCAGAAAGAATTAAAGAAAATGAAAACACTGTTGGTTTAAGTCTTTTCTCACCAATGAGTTTCTTCAGAGATTATTGATATTAACCCTTTGTCAGTCTACTTTTTGTGTGATACAGAAGATTAAAAAAATATGTATATGTATATATATATATATGACAAAATCTAGTCTCCTTTCCCTTTTTAAAAAAGATTTATTTATTTATGCATATAAGAGCTGGGGTGCAGTCCAGAGGCATGGGGGGGCGGTGAGAGGATTCACCAGAGACATAGTGGGGAGCAGAACAGTGGATCTACTGAGGTGTACTGCTGAGGGGAGCAGCGGGCGAGATAGGAGAGGTCTGCTGTGCCATGTGGGAAGCTCCCTGGCTGGGGATCGAACTTGTGCTGCAGATAGCTTCATAGGCTGAGACTCAACCCCCTGTGCCACAAGGGAGGCCCCTCCTTTCCCTTAAAAAAAAAAAACTACTCAATGCTTTTAAAGTTTTAAAACGTGGAACTATCCCCTTCCTCCAAAGACCTGGTCAATACTCCCTTATATTTTGGCTGGTCTTCCTGAGATGTGATTTGCTTGTAAACCATTTCTATTTTCTGTCCGCGTGAAAGATGAGAAGAGTCTCTGAACAGATTTCAATGTGCTCCTCCTCCCGCTGCCCTTTGCTGGCAGAGGGCAGCTCAGTCGGGCCCCACATTCTCTGAAGAGGCTGCTTCTCTCCATTCTCTTCCACCCCTGCCTGCTCTCGTTTAATCTGGGGCTTAATCATCTATTTTAACATCTGAGAGCACTGATTTCTGGTGTTTCTCAAAATAGTCTTTGGATTTCTCGCCCTTCTATTTCCCAAAATAGCCCGACCTGTGGGCTTCACGCAGCCCTTGCCACACCCCGTGACACAGGCGGGAGCCCCCACTCCCATGGAGGACCTGCTGGGGCTCAGAGGGCCCAGGAACAGCCCAGAGGGAAGAAAAGCCTGACTCTTGGATCTGGAATGCCCCCCCCCCGGAAGAGCTGTCTGGGCGACACCACTGTGGCTGTTAATTGGACACGAGAGGCAGTGTGGGGTGACGGGCACGCGGCAAGCACTCAGTGCTTAGATGATCAGCTCTGGGGGCCACCCCTGGGAATCTTTGGGAAAAGTTGCCCCCCACAATTGTGAGTCAGCATGGTTGGCTCAGAAGAAAAGGCTAGGGAGTTCCACCTGGACTGGGGTGAGGGCATGAGGCGGGAGGCGACACCCCCCCGAATACCCAAGGTGGCCCCCCAAGGATTCAACACTGTTGCTGCGACCCCAGGTGCCGAGTCTCCTGGGGGCCCCAGTGTCAGCGGTGCCCCGTCATCAGCTGTGTGGTGACAGCCTCCGGCAGCCCTGGGATAGACTTCCAGACAAGGATACCGCAGCCCTTAAAAGAGGGTTGGTGCAGATGGGGTCGGCGACTCCCTGCTGGCGTCTTTGGCCAATCCAGGGCTCTAACCCACTGGGGGGGGCAGTGTGCTGACCATGCTGCAGGGCTGGAGGGGCCTCTGCCTGGTCAAAGGCAGAGACACAGGGAAAACAAAAAATTAAGGGGCCACTCTCACCCCTAGGCCCCACCCTTGCAGCCCCACTTACAGGCTCTGGTTAGAATCAGGGCGACGTTGTTTATTTCTTTTCATTATTTTTAGCTTTTATTTTGATCAAACTTGTGCAGGCGAAGAGTTCTCCAAGATTTAAGAAAAGCTTTCCTTCCCTCCCTCGGCCCCTGCATGCCTTCCCCAGAGGCAGCTCACCCTCCCCTGCGAGTGTTTCTCACCCTCGCTGCACACCTCTCTGTGGTCTTAATGTGTAGGTCACCTTGGGCTTTCTGTTACTAAGGGCCTGGGACTCCGCCCAGATTCCAGGGCTCCTGCTTCTTTCCGTCTGTGATCCTGGACAAGCCTTCACGTCTTGATTGGTGACCAGCTGCCCCTCCCGGCTGACTGCTTCTATAGACAGTCACCTCACGTCACTTCAAACAACCGCTGGTGGTGCGAGCCCTTGACAAGTGCTAAGGAGAAAAGGCTGGGTCCGAGCCAGCTACCCCGAGCAGAGGGGACTGCACCCGGCCAGTGACTGCCCTGTTTCTCCTCTGCTTGGTTCTCTTTGCATTTGTCACCAGTTCATGCCTGAACTTTGCTCACAGGACTTCTGGCTGCACTGGGCCAGAAGCAGATGCTTCTGGGGGAGCCTGCACAGGTGGGCTGACCCCCAACCTGACCCCCAGACCTGGGGTACATCCCGTGCCCTTTTTTTTTTATATACTCCCTCATTCTGGGGAAGTATCTTCAAGAATGTCATCAATAGGCAAAACAGAAGGGAGTTGAGTTGAATCCCATTATTCGCAGCGGGTGTGTTCTATAAAGTCACTGAACCAGCCACTGCTCCTCAGGGCAATATAGGCTCAGGTTGCTTGGGTCTATGGTCATCACGTTTTCATGATGGGCCTTGGTCATCCAAGAATCAGCGCCTAACTTAGTTTTATGTGTATTTCTTGTTTAATGACACCGATACATAGCATTAACTCAGTGATGCTAACTCCCGGCCACCAGCTCCAGAGCTTGGGTCTGAAGGAAGCTTACTTAACACCTGTCCTTTCTCTGTGAGCTGTAGCACACAGACAGCCCTGCAGGGCTGTGTTTGGGACTTTTTAAACAACAGTCATTATTGTTTATGCCCCCCCAAAATGCCACAAGAAGGGTATTTGTTCAGCAGGAGAGCTGAGACCATAGGGCAGAGCATCAGCTGATATGGAACAAATTTTTCATCTCTCCATGCATATCTGCAAATGACCACATAAGCACTGTGAGTATTGATTTTGAGGTTATAAATAAGTTTTATCCAGTAGGTGAATTTGCAGATGATCCATGAGTAATGAGGATTATAATTAATAATGTAAATGTTCAAGACCTGGCTGGTCTAAAAATATCTTCATTTTTGATTGATAGCTTGGCTGGGTAAAGAAATCTAACTTGGCAATACTTCTTCAGCATCTTGCAGGCAATGACCTTGTACCTGCTGCCCACCAGGACTATTAAAAAGTCTGGTGCTATTGGATCCTCAAGTGTGACCTTGTCCTCTTTCTGAAAGCTGATGGAATCTTTTCTTTGTCCCAGTGTCTCATGTTTTTCTGAAGGACACAGACTGGCCTAGGTTTCTTTTATGCACTGCCACAGAGGGATACTTGGTGAGTCTTTGCAATCTGTAAATTTAGGTCCTTATGTTTTGAAAAATTCCTTGAATTTTGCTGAATTTCTTCCCTTTGTTTTCTTTGGTCTGTTTTTCTGAAACTTCTATTAACTGATTGACATATTTCTTTTTTTTTTTAAAGATTTATTTATTTATGCATACAAGAACTAGGGTGTAGACCAGAGGTGAGGGGTGGTGAGAGGATTCCCCAGAGACAGAGTGGGGAGCAGAGCAGGTAGATCCACTGAAGTACACTGCTGAGGGGAGCAGCGGGCAAGGCAGGAGAGGTCTGCTGTGCCCTGTGGGTCAGCTCCCTGGCTGGGGATTGAACTTGTGCTGCAGTGGCTGCAGATAGCTTCACAGTGCTGAGACTTAACCCCTTGCACCACCAGGAAGGTCTTGCTTGACATACTTCTTGACTGCTTCATTTTTTTTCCTCCTATAAGGTTAAGGTTCTCCAAAAGAGGCCCAATACAACCCATCTATCCATCCTCCCACAATTATGGAGGCTGGGAAGCCCCGTGATCGTCCACCTGAGGCTGGAGACCCGGGAAAACTGATGATGTAGTTCCAGTGGCTGAGGATGTAAGTTCTAGCCCAAGGGCAGGAGAAGACTGATGTCTCAGCTCCAGCAATCAGGTAGAGAAAGCACATTCTCCCTGTCTTGATTCAAATCCTCAGTGAATTGGATGATACCTACTTACAGGGGAGAACTATCTTCTTTACTTACCTACCCATTGAAATGCTGTCTCATCTGGAAACACCCTCAGTAAACACACCCAGAGAATATCGAGACTAGGAGCTCAGCTCTGTGATCTGGCCCAGTTGACACACAAGGAACCATCCTGTCTCCTGTTTCCATCTCTGTCCTTGTTCTACTTTCTAGAACATTTCTTCCAATATTTAATCCAACTTTTCTACTAAGTGTTTACATCTCTGCTATTTTTAAAATATTTAGCAGAGCTAGTTTTAAATTCTCGGCATGTTTCTTGACTGTCCTGTTCTTGTTTCATGGATATAATATCTTCTCTTCTTTTCTCCAAGAATGTCACTAGGAGTTTTGTTGTTGTTTCTTAAATTAAGATTTCCCCCCACCCACCAGTCCTCATTTGCTTTCCCCTGACTGCTCTTTGGTCTTGACCTTTCAGTGTCCTTTGTGCCCATGACCTTTGCCTGCCTGCTCCTGGGGACTAACAGCTCATTGGTCTTCCTGAATGCATGGTGGGACCTGGTGATGAGAGCTTCTTGGAGAGTCAGTTGTCTGGGGTGTTTAGTTTGGGAAATGTTATTGTCTGTACCTAAAGCTCTTTCCCCTGGGGCTGGCCAAAGTCCCTGGAAATAGCTCTTTTGGCCTCTCATCTGGAGGAGGAACGCCAGGCTGCCAGTGTCCCCGGTCAGCATTTGAAACCTGCCATGTGTCCCTGTCCAGGAGGCCTCTGTTTCACTCTCCCTGGGGCGTCAGGTCCAGGCTTCAGCCAGGCAGTGACTATGGGGGTTGCTGCTGCACTGCCTGGACCTGGGAGAAGACCAGGCTCTTGCCCGCCCTTTGAGCAGACGCCAGGACCCTCCTCGTCATTTTCGCCAAGCCCCATTCCTCTGCTGGTGCGGCCCCTCTCCCAGGCTTTTGGGGATTCGTGATAACTCCAGTTGATCTTAACTTTCCTCACCATCAGTTAGGATTAAACTTCCTTGCCTACAAAATCCATTCCATCTACTCCTCAGTTTCCTAAAGGTGGATTCTGCTGTCTCCTCTCTCAAACTCTCCATTCTTCTGAGTTTCCGGTTTTTGAAGAAGTTTCTTTAATCTTCTTTTAGTAAGGTTGGGGAAGAAAAACAGCAGAGGCAGGCGCTATTGGAAGGCTCTATTGCTATTGTTCAATCTCTGTTGGGACCGTCTGCTTATTTCTTTACCTGTCTGGCCCATTAGCCTGTGCTCCTCCTCAAGATGAGAAGTGGGTTTGATCTGCTCCCAGGTCCCTGAGTGAACACAGGAGTTGACCTCAGGAAATGTTGCTTAAATGATTTAGAAGAGGAAAGCAGGGGTGACCTTCCTATTGGGGAGGGGGTTGCGTATCTCCAGCTAGGAGATGGGAGTCAAACTCCAGCTCTGCTCCTGACTGGCATGGACAAGGCATGTTATTTGAGCCAGCAATATGGGGCCGCTAGATGACTTCCCCAAGTTGATCTAGAACAGAAGCAGAAGCCATGCGTGGGGCCCCGAATGAGCGTGCAGCCACTTTAGAGATCCAGCCAACGACACTGCAAGTCTGGCCTCAGACAGGACAGTGGTGAGAACATGGCCAGGGAGCTGGGGTCCACGACTGCTTTTTAAAATGACTTTAGGGGCCTCCCTGGTGGCCTAGGGGTTAAGTCTCAGCACTATCAAGCTTTCCGCAGCCATTGCAGCACGAGTTCGATCCCCGGCCAGGGAAATTCCCACACGGCGCAGCAGACCCCTCCTGTCTCCCTGCTGCCCCCTCCGTAGTGTGTTTCAGTGGATCCGCCTGTTCTACTCCCCACTCTGTCTCTGGGGAATCCTCTCACCCCCCACACCTCTGGCCTACACCTCAGCTCTTGTATGCATAAATAAATAAATCTTTTCAAAACAATAGAAAGACTTTAATCTTGCCCTTGGTCTCAGGTTCAGTTTCCTCATCCCCTTCGTCTCATAATGTGATGCTGATTTAATCCGTGCTGGGCACTTGCTCTCGCCACTGCAGTTATTTATGATCAATAATTACACATATAACATCTCTGTGTGTTGGGATAACTCTTAAGGATATATTCACATCATCCCTGTTTTATGTTCAGAAAAGTGGAGACTTGGGCTCAGGGAACCGTCCGGGGTCTCCCAGCTGAGCAGTAAGGACATCGCCCACCCCATCTACGGGACCCACGAGTTTTCCTTCCACCTCAGAGCTCTGAGTCACCAGGGGCTGGGAGCTGCCTGGCCCCGAGTCTGTGCTTCTTCGTGGCCAAGGCTGCTAGCCCAGGGCCCAAGGGCTGCCTCCCACAAGAAGCGGCGTTTCCTTTCTGACTCGTTGGGGTGCCCCACAGTGTTTTTTCTAACGCTAAACGCACTTTTGAGAGGTTGGCAGATCTGATGTCGACTTTCAGACACTCTTTGGATTGGCCCGGCTTCCAAACATCTCCCAGCCACTGTTGCTCTATATTTCTCTTTGCCAGACCCAAGATCAGAAATAACTCAGCTGTGAAAACAATATGCAAGCTTGCAGCAGCCTTGAAGAAGATGAATTGCTGGGGGTTATTCTTCCCCCATGAATCGAAAGTGTGAATGTAGGTGGGAGAAGGAGACCGGTGTATATTTAGGTCCCAGGATTAACTGCATGTTAAGGAAGAGGAGGGCTGGGCCCCCCGCCCCCCCTCAGACAGTCCCAGCCCCTGACCTGGCTGGTGCGCTTCCAACTGGCAGGAAGTATTTTCATTTGGTTGGGTTTGAAGGTCTCTGTACTGTGTCCCGGCTGACGCACGCCCCGGGCCAGGCAGCGCTGGGACCTGAGTGCCGGCGGGCACCTGCTCAGCGCTGCCCTTGAATTCAATTTGAGTTCACGGACTCTGTGGCTCAGACAGACGCAAGCGGAGAGGCCAAGGGGCCACGGGCTGGCAGCACCCACGGCCGCTTGCAGAAGCGGATCCTGACTCTCCTCTCGAGGGATTCGGCAGCCGTTCAGCCGCACACCTGACATGCAGGGAAAGCTGGGGAGAGAAAGCGCGGAGCCGAGGAGCACGGCAGCCTCTGTGCGGAGGTTGGGGAGCAGCAGGGATGGGAGACACCGGGACAGGTCCTTGAAGCCCATGGGCTTGGGACAGTCACGTCAGACTACAGACAAACTTGAAAGAGACATTTTTGCATTTTTAACACTTTGTGTGCCGGTGCCCTTTAAATTTACCAGCCCTTGGGGCCGGCCATTTTCTGTGCCACCGCATGAATGGTAGAAGCATTCAATAAAACACACACAACTCCTGAACTACTGGATATTAAAAAAACTGTAATGTCTCTCATAAAACACCTTACACTTTCACCAAAACAATGTGTAAAGCTTCTAGACGGAGGACGATCAAAGAAATAGCTCCTAATAGTTCCAAATAAATCACCGTGGCGTGCAAAACTGGAGACCAGATGAACACGTATTAACATGTGAGCGGCCACCTGATACTGGTGATAAAAACCACGTACTAATACGTGAGCGGACCACAAAGTGTTAAAAAACAAAGAGAAATTTAAAAATAGGAGCAGAGACTCTTAAGAGACGGTGAAGAGCCGGATTTGACAAAGAACCAAGTAAAGTTACGGAGAGGAGAGCTAACAGTGACACTTGGCAGACTATGACCTAATACTCAGCACCACATGCCTGGCTCGGTGGCAGACTGGACTGCAGGCCAGGTGCAGCCAAGCAGAGGGTGATGAGACCCCTAGAAGCAGAGGGGCCCGCAGAGGAGCGGGGTTCGGGGCTAGGGTGCATCTACGCCGGCTCCAGAGGAGATGACAGAGTAGGGGACAGCGGCGGGGAGGGCAGGATGGTGGTGAACTCAGGTCCAGGAACCCCAGTGAATCCCAAACAAGGTTAATAAAGAGAAACCCACATCTGTCATCAGTGGGGGTTAGAAGACTGGACTCAGGTCTCCTGGCACTTAGAGAAAATGACAGCCCACTCAGAACGCTGCACTTCCCTTCAAGAATGCTGGTGAAATAGACACAGGCAGACAAATAAAACGGTGAGTTTTTAACCTCCCAAAAAGTCTTACTAAAGAAAATTCTAAATGCCACATACTTCAGGTGGAATAAAAATTATTCCGGAGAAAAGACCAGACAAGGAAGAATGAAAAATGGGCAGAGACTGACAAATATTTGGAGGGAAACTAAAACAAAAACAAAAACAAAAACAAAAAACAAAGCACACACAGGCTGCACAACCCTTCAATAATAATGCCTGATTTGGGGAGGAAAAACCATATCCAGTGCTAAAATACTGGACGATACCGTGTGATTAAGAGCTAAGATGCAACTTGTGAAGTTAGAATAAGAGCAGTAGAGGAAACCCAAAGACAGTAGCAGAATCAAAATACTAAGAACAGAAATTAATGAAATAGAAAACAGGAGGATGACCGAAGACAGAAGAAGCTTCTCTGAAAAGTCTGAAAAACAGGACACGGCTCTTATAAGACTAATTAAAAGAGAACACAAGCAACATTAGGAGTTTAAGAAGGGACCTAATTATAGACGCAATGTACATTAAGTGGATAGTATTAAAAACTTGAAAAATAATTGCTAGGCCATAAATTTGAAGTCTTAAATGAAATGATCAAATTTCAGGAAAAAGCCCACTTACCAAAAAGTACTCAATAAGGAACAGAAAACCTGAATGCTCCTGTAATGATTACATAGATTGTGTTTGTAGTTTAAAATTTTAATATAAAAATTCAATTCCAGATGACTTTATAGGTGAATTCTGCTAAATATCCAAAGAACGATTTCAAGCTCACTCAAACTTCTACTACAGAATAAGAACACAGTCAGCACCCTCGGGTGCACTTAACCAGGTAGCAAAGCTTGAAGATCATATAAAGACAGTGCAACAAGGAAAAAATCCATATGAATTTCACTCATGAAGATAGAATCCAAAACTCTTTAAAAATATTAACACAGCGGCCCTCCCTGGTGGCGCAACGGGTTAAGTCTCAGCACTATGAAGCTATCCTCAGCCACTGCAGCACGAGTTCGATCCCGGCCAGGGAGCTTCCCACATGGCGCAGCAGACCTCTCCTGCCTCCCCGCTGCTCCCCTCAGCAGTGTATTTCAACCCTTCAATAATAATGCCTGTTCTGCTCCCCACTCTGTCTCTGGTGAATCATCTCATCCCCCCCACACCTCTGGCCTACACCCCAGTTCTTGTATGCATAAATAAATCAATCTCAAAAAAATATTAGCACAGTAAATTCAGTAGTAATCACTGAAAACTCCGTGCATCACACTTACAGGGGCATTTGTGCCATGAACGCAAGGTCGGCTTGTTATTAGGAAATGAACTAGCACAAGTTGTCACATTAGCAGTTTAAAGGCAAGAACCTGAGATGATCTCATTAGGTCTCATTAGGAGCATTCAGTAACACTTAACATTCACTCCTTACAAGGAGTCTTTATAAACCAGGCGATGAAAGTCATGTTCATAACCTGATAAAGGCAAGTGTGTACAGAATACACCAAACTATGGGGACCCCCAGCCAGGGCTCCCCGGAGCTCTCTGCCTGGGCGATACACCAACAGTCCCTGAGGCCCCCTTTGCCCAGGTCTGGGGTCTGCTCAGTACCCCCTCCCCCCAGCTGCAGTGTCCCTTCCCCTGCGTGTTTGGAGGCCATGCGGTCCCCGTTCGAGATGCCATGGGGGGAGGGTAGCAGAATCCCCAGGGGACAACTGGCGGGTCTAGAGACATTTTTGGTGGCCAAAACTTGGGGGGCTGCTCACACCCTTCAGTGGGTAGGGTGTGCCCCCAACAAAGAATTATCAAGCAAGTGCTGGGGCTGAGGACCCTGTACCCGGGGCCTCCTGCTGGGGAGCCCTGCGCCCTGGAGCGCCAGGCCACACGTGCATTGCGCCAAAGGGGACAGGGGGGACCAGACCGAGCGCGCCCCAACAAGACAGGCAGGGTCCCAGTGTTTCCAGCCTACCTGTTTCTTCAAGAAGTCTGGCTTTGGGTATGAAATCTGATTTTCAAGTGCGGGCAATGCTTGCAAACCTCTACAGTTTGAGCAAAAGCGCGGTGTCTCCCTCCGCGGCGCAGCTTCCAGCCCCTCGCCCAAGAGCAGACCTGCCGGCACGCGCCGCCAGACCCCGCGAAGGCCGGGGCGCTGCTGCCCCCGTGTGGCCGAGGTGCGGAAGTGCTGCCCGTGACTTGGCTAGGGGCGGGGGGCCAGGGAATGGGAGGGGTGTGGTCCGTGATTTTCCATGAAGACCGGGGAGCCAGGGTCCAGGCTGCTTCTCTGAGTCCACGCCCAGATTCCCTGAGGACCAGGGCTTGATGCCAGAGCTGTCCGGTTTGAAAACAGCGCTGTCCCAGCACAGTGCGACCTGGGAGTGTCACGACCCTCTCTGGGTCTCTGTTTCCCCAACTGAAAAAAAAGGGATGACAGCAGGAGCTTTGTTGGAGTTAAGCGAGATGATGGAGGAGAGAGTGCTGGTGCGAGGTGATTGCCCCCCAGCCTTCATTCCATATCTGGGGAACCGCCGGGGCCCTGGACCTTCCCAGCGTCTGGGAGGCAGGTGCTGTCATCCTCATTGGACCATGACCAGAAGGGACACCAGCGGTGTCTTTACCTGCCCAAGGGCTTCTGGCTACAAAACAGGGAGCAGGGGAGTCCAGCCAGCCCCACCCCCAGCTGTGACCAGAGAACCCAAGACAGACCCAGGGCCTTCAGGCAGCAGCCCCAGGAGCACCTGCAATTAGGGGGGCGAGGGTGGGGGGCGGCGAGAGACGGGAGGGCTGACCAGGGAGGGGGCGGGGCCTGGGAGGGGTCACGACTGTGTCTTCTGGGGCTCACGACCCGGGTGCTTCTGCTGCGTGATGTTGGGGTCACTCCACTTCTTGAGCCTCATCTGTGAAAACAGCAAGGTCGCCCTTCCTGCTCGTGGAGCCGGCCGGACCCAGGCGGCAGCCTCTCTCCCTCGGTGAGCCCGAAGGGTCCTGGCCGGCCAGTGGCTACTCGTGGCCTCCTGCCTCCTGCGCTCGCGGCCCCAGCTACCGCGGCTGTCTCCCCTGGTCCTCCTGCGACCTGCGCCCAGCACAGCGGCCCTGATGCGCCCGTGGGAGTTCGTGGTCTGTAATGTCTGGCACATCTCTGACGGGTAAAAACGTCACGTGCATGAAGATCACAAAGCAGTTGTCCGGGGGAAGTCGTGGGGGGCGATGCTGAGACTTCTGGCCGGAGCCCAGGACGCGCCGCCCAGGCCAGAGAAGGAGCCTCAACCCAGACCCAGGCAGGGGGACCAGATGCACTTCCCACTCGCGGCCAGCAGGTGGCGCCCGCCCCCGCCCGCAGGCCCGCCGGGACCCGCAGCTTGAGCAGTGTGGTGGCGCCCCATCCTGCTGTGTTTGTGTTTTGGGGTCTGTGTGGACTTTGCTGCTCGTTGGAGGCCCTGGCCAGGGCAGCCCAGATAGAAGCGACGCTTCCTCGGTGCCCAGCCTGGGGTGGTGTGGGGACACTGTCAGGTGTGATCTGAATGTGGGAGCAGGGTAGTCAGAAAGGAGGCTCTGGAGCTTGGGGTTACAGGCCTCATTTGCTAACTGTGAAGGGATGTCCACACATCACAGCTGCTTGGGGAGGCAGTGAATGCTGGCATGGAGGGCGGGAGGAGGGAGGGAAGGAGGAGGAGGGAGAGCAGAAGGGATGGAGGGAGGGGAGGGGGAGGGAGGGAGGAAAGGAAGAAATCTTAGCAGTACCAAAAAGCATAAAGTAAAAACTAGTTTTCTCTGTTCCCTCCTCTCCACCAGCTCCCCAGACTGGACCCCGCCCCCACCACCGACTTCTAGAGTATTCTTCCAGAGACATGAGCCCACATCTGTGTGTGTGTGGAGGGGGACGCATGGAGCCCCTTAGCCACAACTGTGAGGCAAGAGAGAGTCTTTCCTTAGGGCGTCGCTGGGGGAGCAGCGGTTGAGCGCTGCGCTGTGGAGCTGTCGGCAGCGGTGACGTGAGTTCGACGCCCGACTGGGGAGATTCCCACGTGGCGCGGCAGACCTCTCCTGCCTCGCCCGCTGCTCCCCTCAGCAGTGTGTTTCCATCGATCTGCCTGTTCTGCTCCCCACTGTCTCAGGTGAACCCTCTCGTCACCCCACACCTTTGGTCTATACCCCAGCTTGTATGCATAAATAAATAAATCTTTTTAAAAAAAGTCTTTCCTTGAACACCCCTCAGCCAGGGGGGCTTGGGCCCGACTGGAGGGGCACAGGGGCTGGGAGGACGGCAGAGACCAGGCCCGGCCGCCGTTCCAGGGCCTGCCTCCTGTGTGGCCGCCCTTCACGGGTCAGCGCTGCCCGGGTCAGGGTCTCCTGTGAGCCAGAGCGGTGGAGACAGCTCCATCTCACACAGGTGGTGGCAGAAGAGTCGGGAGCTCCTCCTAGCCGGCTTTCTAGCTCCTGGACCGTGGGGGAGCGGGCAGAGGTCTTGCAAGCTGCGGCCTGTGTGGCGGTCAGCTGCCCGGTGACCAGCAGGCAGGCGGGCACCAAACCAGCCGTCCATGTCCAGGTCCTGCCAAGCCAGCTGGAGACCAGCCCTCAGACGCTTTTCCTGTTCCCCCTCCTCCCTCCCCCTCCTCCCGCTCCCCCCTTGTCAGGAATCTGTAAGAAGAGCGGAGAGCGGATGATAATTGCCCCCCACGGAACTCACCTGCCATGAAAGGGTGTTAAATAACACGCAATTTACATGTCTTCCCTGTAGGAAATTATAGAATCAGAGCTTTCAAATTAGCAATAGATTTTTCTAATTGAATCTATTTCCCGTACGGCAGGTGAAGTGAGAAATGATCAGGTAGTTCAGTTGCCTCTGCAAATGGACCACCAGGCAATTGAGGGAATTAAGTGCTTATTAAAAGTGCAGGTACATTGATATGTGTGTCCGGGAGCCGTGTCTGCCTGTCCCGGAGCAGGTGCACCTGCGTCTGTCTGGCCATTGGTGAGACGGGGTGTCTGCCCCACGCGGGAGCAGGGGCTGGACGAGGCTGGGTCTGGGGGGGCAGAAGGGACTGTTCCGGCTGCCTCCCCTCCCTCAGCCCGCCCTCAGCGCGAAGCGGGCTCCAGCTCTGTCGATTCTGCTTCTTCATCGCCGGCCAGGCACGGCAGCTACGGGGAAGAAGTGACAAGACGAAGCCCGTGAGGACCTGCAGGGGGCCTGGCACGTAGTAGGTGCTCAGTCTGTAAAGATGTCCTGTCGTCTCCACTTACTGTCATTGCCACAGTTGCCTTGTGTGCGCCTGTCTGCCGCGTCATCAGTGAGGCTCAGGGGCTTCACACATGTGTGCACACGTGCACATACATTTGCACACACGTGCACACACCACACGCACGCATGACTTCAGACTGTGTCGGCCAGGAGCTGGTGCGGCTCGGCTGGACTACATGCTCGGGGCTCTCACGAGGCTGTGGGCCAGCGTCTGCATCTCATCTGAAGGCCCAGCTGGGGAAGGGTCCGCCTGCCAGCTCCCGGGGTGCCAGAGGGCTCAGCTGCCGGCGGCTGGCCGGGCCCTTCGGCGTGGGCCCCAGCCCGGCAGCAAGTGTCACCAGAGCCAGCCAGGACAGCTGCTGCAGCCCCCGAGACCCCTCTGCAAGGAGCCGGCCCCAGCCCCGCGCCCTGCCCAGGCAGGGTCAGACCCCACAGAGCGCCAGCCGCAGGCCACATGCCCTCGGAGGCCGGCAGGAGAATCGGGCCAGCCTGGGTGCTGGCCATGCAGAAGGCCAGGCCGCCGTGGAGGCCGTGGACGCCGGGAGGGCCGACGGGCCAGAGGAGCCACCGATCGGCTCTGCAGAGGAGGGTCCCGGGGGGCCGATGGCTCCAACCAAGACAGTTCAGGACGTTGGAAAATGACATGGTGGTTGCCCACGAAAAGCAGGTCACCGCGCCGGACAGGGTGGCCGGGCAGCCCCTGACCACAGGGTTTCCGTCCGGTCACCTGCTCTTGAGAGCGGCTTGGTGCTGACAGACGGGCAGGCAGCTGGGCCCCCTGAGCCCCCTGCCCAGAGACGGGGACCCTCGGGTACCCTCAGGTGGGGGCCCGGGGCAGAGGGTCAGGCCCTGCAGATGTCGGGGGGCTCGCCCATGAGGTGGGAGGATCTCCTAGCCCGTGAGGCCGGAGCGCCTGGGAGCCCTGGGCAGTGTGTTGGTGCCCAGGCCCAGCTGGCGGGGGGGCTGCCAAGCTCTGGGCTCCTGGGGTCAGTTCTAGGGGGCGGTGGGCCCTGAACCTGGAGACGGGAGGCTGAGGACCGACACACGCGGGGAAGTGGGGACGGCTGCTTGTTCAGCACCTACTGTGCGCTTGGCGCTGGCCTCGGTGCTCGCAGGGGCCTGCTGGGTCCCCAGGGCAAGGCGCTGCCACCCTCTGTCCACTCCAGGCGAGATGGAGGCCGGGACGGGGAGGTGTGCCCAGCCTGGGCAGCGGGTCTGGGCTCAGGCCCCTGTATCTGTCTCTGTGGCTTCCCAGCCCAGCCTTCCCTGGGGATCCTTTCTCAGGGATTAACCCCCCTCCCCAATTATTCCCTCCACTGAAAAGCACCCTTGTCTTGCCCCTGGGAAGGGCTTCCTCCCGCGCCCCTCGGCCCTTTGTCCTCCACAGCGTCCAGGCTTTTCCCAACCTGGGCCTGGCCGCCCCCCACCCCCTTCCTCTCCCTGGGCCCCAACTCGGGAGACCCCGGTGAGGTCATTCCCGTGTCAACAGGAGCTGCACAATAGGGCTGAAGAGGGAGGTGGGGGCAGGGGAAGAGGCAGGAGACGCAATTACAGGTTCCACAATGGGGGGCCGCCACCAATTAGAGGTGCAGGGGGAGGGGGCAAGGAGGGGGCTG